>JAQOOD010000004.1:20643524-20890863 GCA_029633175.1 Citrus glauca
TAAACATTAGTACACAATGTTAGGTTTCTGTCCACTTAAATTTTTGCCTTATAATAGGATATGGGATTTACAACTATCAATCCTAATTCAAGGGTATAGAGAAGCTACTGATTTATGAAATTTTAATCAAAGAGATAGCAATATTTCTATTAATCACACTCCATGAAACATAAAGAATGCTAACAAATCTCTCCACATTAACAGACTGTGATATAGTTTTTTTAACCATCAGATCAATGTACTTTTAGCTGGAGAGACAATATCTAACACATGTTACTCTCACTAAAGAATTATGAACTGTAAATATTACCATCAACAGCATCATGTGAAGTTGGAGACTGCCCGCTACGACTAATCCAAAACTGTAACCGCTCTTCCGCTATATCCTCCTCCACACCATGCACTTTAGCTCTTCTCCAGAAATACGTCAGCCAAGCCTGAATAATTCAAGTTCTGAGAACAATGATTTCTAACATATCAAGACATAATATAAACATTATCAACTAAAGACACAGAAACAGACGCACATTCCCTAGAAAACCAGATTAGCCATAACCCGTGCCTAAGTTATGGGCCTTGCAACAAATTTGCAAAAACACTCAAGCTTAGAAAATTAAAATTTTCGTCTGATGTTTTCTTTTCAATTTTTCAATTTCTTTTTTCTCTTCTACAGATGCCTATGGGAAGGGTTGGCCAAAAAAAGGAGATTGGTGTAGCAAATCAACTTCCACAGGACCAAAGATCTGACAAATGAGCATTTCTAGAACATAATAACCACATACACTTGAGCCATTACACCAACGTGGACCTATGCATTCCCATGCATTTGGTAGCAGCAAGTTCAGAAAACGATATTGGGAGAAAGCATGGAATTTTAACTTAAGTATTAAATTTTCTTCCTTCAATAAATGAAGCAATTGCATCATAAGAAGGAAAAAACAGAAGTCAATCATTGGATTATGTCTAAAAGATACACAGCAGTTTCAATATTATATACAAGAAAATAGATCTAAAAGGTGGCTGACCTCTTTAAACAGAACATCTTCTGCCTCCTTTTCACTTAATTCTGCAGAAGGAAAAAAGAAAATGCTAAAAACTAGATATCAAATTGCTAATTTTAGTTCATTCAAAGAACAACCACATTAAGCCATTGGATTACAATGGTGGGTAGGCACTCTCAATGTTGATGGCACTGGTACAAGCCCTATGAGGGCTCTTTATCCATTCCACAAATAAAAAGTGGGATAGTGGTAGAATGCTCCCCAATGTTGTTACTTGTCAGTGGAAGTAGATTTCCGGGCTAGTGTCTGTCAATTTCTGGGCTGCCTATATGTATGTAGAGACATAGTAGACCCTAAAATTTTTTTTTTGGGGGGTTGCGGGGGGGAGGGGGGTTCAAAAGAAAGGAATATTCATATTAATTCAAATCAAACTGTATGATGCCAAACTTTCTGTTATGCAACAATAAAACCCGTAGACAAGGTAGAAATTCAATCCTAGATCCATATAGTCTGATAAGGGCAGTGAAAGTACAAAATTTCAGGCACAGAAAACCATGCCTAATATAACCATAGATTGCATCTCTCCAATTAGGTTTAATGTCCATGGTTATAACTATAACAGTTGCAGATAACAGTAAATTACTTACCAAATGCCTCTATAAACTTTGGATCACCTGGTGACTTGGAATCTGAAAATCAAAAAACAAGGTTAGGGCATGTGAAAGATGTTTTCCATGCAATAATTAGCCAATCCTTGGACCTCTAGTGAACACAAAAATGATGGAATACTTCAGAACTGAAATTGCACAGCCCTTGTGTGTGTGTTTAAAGGAAGTATAAAAAGTGTGTATCTTATGGATGAAACATGGAGGTACAAGATAGGACCAGATGTCTGGAGGCTTCCAAGTATTTTCATGACTTCATAATGCCAAGAAGCTATCACATCTTTCATTTTGAAGATTTTAAGTAAAAGCTAGACCGGACGGACAAGTGAAAAAATAAAAAAAGGGTAAAGAAAACATTTTATATGAATAGATCAAGGAATAGAGCTTAGCAGTAATGATCGCAGAAACAAAAAGGAACTTGTCAGTTATAGAGATTCAATACCAGAGATGGATTGCCGAACCAGATTTGGTCTTCTTTGCTGAGCCAATGCAAGCACAACAGCATCTTCAACCTTGAATACGGAATGTAAATTAGCTCAAAAATATAACCTAAAGAAAGAATGCTGTTGAACAGGAACTTAAAAAAAAAATTCAAATTCACATACTCCAGAGAACAAACTTTCACATGTTGCACATGCATGAATTTGTCTCAAACAATAATTTTTTCATGCACATTTAATAATTGAAGTACTCTCCAAAATATTGAACCAATGTATACACAAAAACAACGGAAACCTAATATCTACTGAAACGGTCCAGAAACAAGTAGAAGATCAGTAAAGAGAGAAACCTTTAAAGAAGCTAATTCTCTCAAACCCATTTCGACTGAAAGCATAGTCTCAATATTTCCCTCTCCTGTTAGATCACTCAACTCCCGAGCATGTTTGCTCCTGTCTGGATCACTAGACGCTGCTCATCACACAAAATCATAAGTAAATGCAAATTATCAAAAACTAAATAAAGATAAAATAACAGCAAATTTAATAGGTAAACTAGCCTCTTTCCCAGGACTCCTCCCTGGCCTTTTGTCCAGCAGAAATGACAACTTCAAAGGGAAGAGGAGCTAAGGCTGACCAGAGTTCATGCTTTGACACAGCTATGTCGGCACAAGTACCTATAAGAGCCAAAACCAATCACAGGAAAGAGCCAATTAGATTATGCATCTAACAAATAAAATAAAGGCACCCCGTGCAAAGCCTTTTCATTAGGTATCAACAGCAAATGTAGTGTCAAGATAAAGCTTTTATGGAACCACCATAATTAAAGAATGGAAACACGAGTTCAACCAGACACATTTAAAGGGGTAATTTCATATTCAGGCTCCAGTAATCATATATATATACCAATGCTACAGAAAATGAAAAAGAAAAAAGACCAGAGAATGCAACTCATTTCATCTTTCAAATGAAAGAAGATTATAGCTAGTTTACTACCATGTTGTACAGCTAATCCCCAGTAGCGAGCAAGCCAACATCTCTTCAAGACAACTTCCTCCTAGAAGATAGACGCAGCATATGGTTAAGGCAGAAACGGCTAGAAATAAATCTCACTTCAGTTTCAATGAGCAAACCATTTCTTCCTGGGTCAATATCATTCTCTGTGTCATTGACTTTAGAGCTTTTGTTTCAGCTTCTGCTTCTCGTAATTGTTCCACAGCTGTGATAGCCTCCTCTTTGAAATTCTGATTAAAATAGACAAGGCGTCGAATATTAGTCTATGCAAGAAACAACTCAACTAAAACACTATTCTTAGCATACTTCACCTCGATTTGTGTTCGAAGGGATGCAACCTCTTCATCTCTTCCATCAGTCCTTTGTTTTGCAGCTTTAAGAGCAGCCTGTACTAACATTTTGTTAGACAGTAGCTACTTGATTTAAAGAAAAAAAATAAAGACCAATTTCTTCAATACCCAGAAAAAAAGATCACACTCGGGCCAAATCCTCCACACACCCCCCCGAAAAAAAAACAACCCGCCACCACTGGTCGCATCCCCTGAATGCTACGGTAAACTAAGAATCTAAAACTGATAGAAAGGTCCAGGTAGATCAACTGGCAGAAAACAGTCATGTAGTGGTCTAATCTAACGTACCTGAAGGAAATTAAAAATAAAAAACATAAAAAGAGTAAAGTAACAGTTCCAACCCTTGCCAGAGTCATTTCTATGTTACAGCTAATATAATGCTACCAATTTACCTCTCTCTGACGCAGTGCTGCTTCCTTCCTGCAGTTACAAAAATCATAATAAAGTTTACAAAAATCATAACCAGAATATTCAATATCACAACAGAACAGGGAAAACAGCGTGTAGGCTTACCTGCTCAACAACTTGGCTTCCAGGGATACCCCTTCTCCAAGAGAGGCAACCTACGAGAATTAATTATGAAAATGACTATTGGCGTATCATTACCAAGAGCACTTGGAAACTTGCAGGAATTTTGAAAGCTCTTTCATCAATTTAACCCAATTAAGTGCTAAAATCCAAATGCTTGAGGAAACTTAGTTCAATTGACCCAGAAAGAAAGATGGGATAAACACTATCTTGATACACAATTATTTTTGTAAGTTCAAACATGGAAAACAAACACCAGCAGACCAACAATAACATAAATAGCTACATAGGTTTAAATGCAACTAATTTTAATATATGATGAATGTGTTGGGATGCAAATTGGACCATGACATGCCATATCAAGGGAATTTGTACCAGTATGACTTGGAATTGATCAGACAATGCAAGCCATGAGCGGAATAGGCAATTCCAAACCCATCATGATGGCCAAAACTTATTTCTAACCTGGTTGGCTGTGGCCATTATTTACCAATGTGGGTATTAAGGCTACCATCTTAAAAGGGCATGAGACCATTTTACCCTCATGATCTAAAATAATAGCTTGTTTGAGGGATAAATGCACCATCAAAACATCTCTATATATACCCCAATCCTTCAATCGTATTCTTCACTCATAAATTCGTAAACTTGCAATTCTCATTCTCTCATTAGACAATTTGAGCACGCTGCGTATATTTAGCAACACATGTCACAACTTCCACATCTTATAATTTCAGGTCCTTTAAAGGTACGTTGAATATTGCCTATTGACTTCAGTTATTTGTTTGTTAATATATTATTTATCCTATCATAACTTATTAGTTCAATAAGCCACGTGCTGATTATTAGTTGAAACACAATTGTTCTTCAACCTTTTTTCTTTTGAATACAGATTAATGCAAAATAAATTTAACTTAAGACAGAAACAAAAAAAAGAATAAACGTAAAAATGAAAAAAAGGAAAAGAAAGAGTATGTCAGGAGTGCTGCAAGTGCACAAGTCATAACCAATAAATTGCTAACATTTTCCTTGTGCCAGTGCAGCTATGCATGAATTAGAGTTTTATAAGGATGGAAACTAACCTGTTTCTCAAGCTCCCTTGCCCTGGCCTCAGATTCCTCGCGTCTTTCTTCAGCGCGGCGAAGCTAAAAAGTATTGCTTAGGCATAAATCTCATGCGTAAAGTAGAATATGGGCAAAGAAACAATGTCATTTATGGATAGGGTGGAGCTCACCTTGTCCAGTAGAATCTCATTCTCTTCTTGTACCATGTCAAGCTGCAATTTATCACAATAATTAGATTCAAGCTTACTGCTTTAAAACATAGATTTCAAATTTTTAAAAGTAATGTTAGAAATTGTTGTAACCAGCCCATAGCTTGGACCAATAGATTATGAGGTTATATGCATCAATTAACAAGAAAGAATTTGATCAGTGAAAGTGACATACTTCATCACGGAGAGCAGAAGCTTCACGCTGATCTCCTGCATCTTGAGAATTGAGTTGTGGAATCTCTGGAGGAAACCTACAACAATTAACAATAATGAATTTCAAGAAATCTGGAGTTTATAATCAGCTGTGCCGAAAACACCCCGCATCTGAACCCTACCAACACCTCATTCCTTTAAAAGGTACAAAGAACAATACGTTAACACCTTCTTCCATAAAAGAAAGATGGACATAAACATATATCGGCTGTTTAGGAGTTCTTTCATGATATTTGGAAGAATAAATGCACAAAATGACAGTGATTGATAATAGAATCCTACAACCAGTTACATTAACAAAGGAAAACCTCCTTGTTGTATGAATGATGAGACTGTTATGAGATGATAATCATTTAGGAATGATGAGATTCTTATGACATTACAATCATTTAATAAATGCAATAACATTATCCACATGTTATGAGTGATCTGGTACATCAGAATATTACTTATGTACACACCCTCCTTGTATATACACAAACCACAAATTATGAAACCATTTTTTTAACAATTACATTAATAGATTTATAATGATTAAGATTAAATATAGCCTAAAAATTTAGTACATGTCCAAAATAATCTTAACCATCTAAGTGCATTAATCTAACCATCCACAAATGATGTCATGATTTTGATTTTCCAAAAATAAAAATTCCCAATAACCCCAACCAATATACATATAACAATTACCTAGTAAATGGATAACTAGAATAATAAGGACAGATAAGACAGGCAATGCAAATTCCTATTTGCTGCAAAAATGGTTCAACTTGACAAGATAAAAGTTCGATAACTAATAGCAAGCTAAAAGTTGCATGAAAATAAAGACATAAAAACATGAATTTCTGAGTCCAAAAACACTTGGGCAAAAACAACCCTCTGGCCTCCCTCGATAGTCTCTAACTTGATTCAGCTACAAAGTAAATCAAAATGAAACAGCTCCATAATTCAGCAAAGCAAGTGGCATTAAATAAAATTCACAGTCAAACATTCACAATTCAACAGTACAACATTCATGTGCCGCAAATAAAACTCCCATCAGAATCTGAACTACTGTAAGCTCACAAATCAGTACACACCTCTTAATTATCCTACTACTAGGAGGCTCGATAGGAGGTATGGCAACTGGAGTTCTAACAGACGGTTTACTTGGTGGCACCGACGGCGTCGTTCTAACAGACATCATTGATGGCCTTCCAGCTGACGTGGACCTCACTGTCTTTGTATGTTCTACTAAGGTCCGACCTAACTAATCAAAACACCAAATCATTCTAATCAGATCAAACACGACGAAGCCAATTAAGATCTCGAAACGACAGCGTTTAATAATATTACCGCAGGAGAGGGAGATCTATTAGTTCTAGTACTCGAAATCGCCGATAACGTAGTATTATTACTGCTTGTATTATTATTGCTACTACTGCGACTGCCTCTGGAAGAGAAAGTTGAGGTAGGAGCGAAGTGGAAGGTGAGATCGTCGTCGCGGTCGTCGTCAACTTCATCGTCGTCGTTAGCTGCAGCACTCTGCGAGGCCATGACCTTAGCTAGGCGTTGCGCGGCGGCCTTCGCTGCGACGTTCTGGTTGCGCTTGATGGAGGAGACGGCAGGCTGGAGGCGCGACTGAGGGTGCGCCGGCGATGAAGAGCCCGAACTGCTAGATCCACCGCTCCACTGCCGCCCGTAAACCGGACTCCCTGCCCTCCGACGATCCATTTATATAACTGTAATTACAATTCTATTTACGCGTGTCTGGTGTTGTGGGGAAAATGGAGCGAGGAGTCTATGCGAGCTAGATCTTCTCGAGAAAATCGAGGATTTTGAGGAGTTGAGTTGAGAGCGGCAGTACTATTTTGAAAGCGACGACGTCGTTTAGTTGTGGGTTGACCCTGTGCATGCTTCGCGGGAGAGGTTGGGTGGAAATTGGGGGGACCCAGATGCTGCCGTCTGCTGATACGAATGTGCAGGAAAGTGCGGCGAGATTTTAGAATAATTATGTGATATTATGTCTACTTATGCTCCCTTTAGAATTTATTTAATTAAAGTTTTTATTAGTAAAATTTTTATAAATAAAAATTTTATTAAAAAAATTAGTGTATGTTTAGTACGACTTATTTAATGGATATAAATATTTATTTAATTTTATAAACTCTTATCATAATTTTTTATTGTTATTTGATTTTTTAATAGAACTTTTAGACTTAAATAAGTTATTTTATCTCTATTAATAAAAACTCAAATTTTGAACTTTTGAGAGTACATGTTAAATTTTTTTAAAATATTAAAATATTTAAAATATTCTCTACTTATTTGATAATTTTATTTAATTATTTCATAACATAACTTAAAAAAATTTGTCTATTAAATAATTTAATAATTTTTTAATAAAAATTCTTATTGACAAACAAACAACTAAATTTTTTTAGGTAAAAATTCTATGGCCAAAAACTTTACTTGAATAAACTCTATTTGAAATGCTGTAATAAACAGAGCCTTAGTTGTTTGGTTATTAATAAGAGTTTTTATTAAAAATTATGAAATTGTTTTAATAGACAAGTTTTTTTTAAAGTTAATTATAAAAAAATAAGGTTGTTAAATAAGTATTGATTATTTTAGATATTTTGACATTTAAATTTTTTTTTTCAACTTCTACTTCCAAAAATCTAAAATTTGAGCTTTTGCTAATAGAGGTAAATAGCTTATTTAAGATATGAAAACTATATTAGAAAAATAATCAAACAACAAGAACATTTATGATAGGAGCTTATAAGATTAAATAAGCATTTATGTCCATTAAATAATCCATACTAAACAGACACCTAATTATGTGTATAATTATTTTAAAATATTATACAGTTATATTTAATTAAATTATGATAGAAAATAAAAAAATTTAAGTACTTATGTTTCTTTACAAATCAAGCAGTGGAATGATCAAATATTAGTTTACGTCAATAACCGGAAGGAAATTATAGGTGCAAATCCTCCACTTTATCATAGTATAAATACATTTTCAATGAATTGTTCAATTTTCTTAGTTCAGCATTAAGAAGAAGAGAAGTAGAAGAAGTATCTTTTTGCATTCGATAGAGAGCAATTAAAACTAAGGTTGGGGAAGCAAAATCAACTCCCCTTTAAAAAAAACTTCCAAAACCATATAACAATTACCATATGCGGGTCGAGTCGGGTTAATCCACAATAGGTGGCCCATCCTTCCAACATCTCTCATTTGCGCATGATGGGACGACATCAAAACTGCAAAGTAATGCATGAAAAAAATAATGAACAACCACATATTTCTAGTCATACAGGTATATATGATGTGTGACCATGAACATATCCAAAAACCTATTCGAGGAGCCAAAAAACATATCTCAATTGCCGACCCAGGTAAGAGATGTCTTAATTGCAATCGTATGTAAGAGAATTTTAACGTATGTTTATTGTATCTTAGATTTAATTTACTTTAAAACTTAAGCATACAAAATCATCTTGGTATTCAAAATTGCACAATCTCTTTATGTATTCACAATTGTGTTAACATGAATATGTTAATAATATTGATTTTGATGATAACAAACTTTAAATAGTTTTTGATAAAAATATTGTAGCTATTTCTTAATAAACGAAAGTCTTAATAATCATTCCATTCATACTCATAAAAGATGGACTTTCAAATTAAAAAAACATTCTTTACAAAATCTAGTTTAAAATATGATTTTAGAAATAAACGGTGAACCGGTTTCTTTTAAACGGTTAACTGATTAATACTAGAGAGCAACACATTACCTAAGTTCTAACCGTTTATGAAAAATGAAAAATACAAAAAATGGAAAGACTACTGGAATTTAACGGCGAACCGTTTATTCTAAACAGTTAACCGATAACATCTAGAATTGAAGGTTGTACTCCTCTGGCACCATTTAACAAAACCGGATAAGGATGAATTGTTTTGTAGGTTACTGGAAACAAACGACGAACCGTCCATTACAAACGGTTAATCGATAATATCCAGAAAGTCACTTCATGCAAATCCTTAACTGTTTACTATAAACGGATAACTGATGTTCATCTTGCAGGTTACTGGAAACAAACAGTGAACCATTTATTACAAACAGTTAACCGATAATATCCAGAGAGTCACTTCATGCAAATCCTTAACCGTTTACTATAAACGGATAACTGGTGTTCATCTAGCAGGTCTTTGGAAGTTAACAGCGAAAGGGTAATACTAAACGAAAAACCGTTTATTTAAAATTTGGCTCAATGGTAACTTTTGACCAGCGTAAACAGTTAACCTTTAATTGTTAACGGTGAACCGTTTTCATACTGACAGTTTGTAACTGCTAGTTTTTCAGCTCCAAATATAAATAAGCTCATTCAAATTTAAAGAAGATTGATCACAACACAATCATTGAGCTTATATTCGAGAATACAATCTTCATAGAGCTTTAAAATACATTCTTACTTCATCTATTCACACATTGGGCATTGATTTGTAATATTAAATATTGTGTGAGAGAAAAACAATTTGAAATCTTTTACTTTAAGTGATTGTAAGTGTTGGGATACACTTGAGTTAAGAGATTGAGGATAATCTCTTGTTGTAAAGGTTCATTGACACCTTGGAAGTCAAGTGTAAGCATTTGAAGCCTTGGAGGTTTACTTAGTGAAATCCTCAAGCCTAGAAAGCTTGGAGGCGTAGACGTAGGCAAGGTTGGCGAACCACGTAAAAATCTTCGTGTTTGAATCTCTCTTCCCTTATCTTTTTATATTGTGATTGATTTAATTGTTATTATTTTAAATTCATTTTAGATTTGCATGATATTTTGTTTTAGAATTGAATAATTTTTAGAATCCCAATTCACCCCCCTCTTGGGTTGCATAACTAGAATTTCATTTAGTATCAGAGTTTTGTTCTGTTATTAGAACTTAATCGTCTAAGAGTAAAGTATTCATGGCAACCCTAATTGACTCAACCTTTAGAGAAGGGCAATCCACAATTAGACCACTATTCTTTAATGGTAATGACTATGCATATTGGAAAACTAGGATGATAATTTACTTGCAAGCCTTAGATTATGAGATTTGAGAAATTGTTAATGATGATCCTTTTCGTGCCTTTGACTAAAAATGAAGTCGGAGAAGATATTCCAAAACCTTCACAGGATTGGAATGAATTCGAAAAGAGAAAAACCTCTCTAAACTCCAAAGCCATGAATGCCTTATTTTGTGCACTAGATAAGAAAGAGTTTCATAGAGTGTTTAATTGCGAAAGTACTAATGAGATTTGACACAAACTTGAGGTTGTCTATGAAGGTACAAACTAAGTGAAAGAATTTAAAATAAGTAGGTACACTCGACAATATGAATTGTTCCAAATTGAACAAAATGAAAATGTGTACTCTATGTATAATAGATTTACGGACATAGTGAACACTCTAGGAGCTATAGGGAAGACTTTTTCAAATAGCGAAAAAGTCAAGAAAATCATTAGGTAACTACATAAGGAATGAAGACAAAAAAGGACTGCCATTGAGGAAGTAAATAATTTAAATACTTTACCTATTGATGATCTAATTGGTTCTCTCATTTCATATGAAGAAGAATTGGCAGCATAAAAAGAGCATGAGGAGAAGAAGAAAAACATTGCTCTCAAAACTTCAAAATATGAGAGTGATGGGGAGAGTGAATCGGATAATAAAGAGCTAGTCATGCTAGCAAGGAGGTTCAGAAAATTCTTCAAGAAAACCGGAGAGCGAAGACATTTCAGAAACTTCAAGAACCATAGAGAGAAGAAGGAGGCAATCACATGCTATGAATGCAAAAAGCCTGACCATATAAGATCGGAGTGTCCACTTATCAACAAACTCAAGAAGAAAGCAATGGTTGCAACTTGAGATGATAGCGATGAAGATTCAAGTGATGAAGAAGGATCGTAAAAAGTGTCAAACCTAGCATTTATGACTATAGGAGATGATGATGATCTCAATGAAGGCTTAAAGAAGAAGAAAAATAAATAGTACTTAGACAACAGTTGTTCAAGGCGTATGACTAGAAATTATGCATGGTTCTTCACCAAAATTGAAAATGATGGAGATATATCTTTTGGAGACAACTCAAAAGGAAAATTTCTTAGAATTGGAGATGTTGGTAAAATTTTCTTAACTCTAATTGAGAATATATGTTTGATTGAGAACTTGAAACACAACTTAATTAGGATTAGTCAATTATATGACAAATGTTATAAAGTTATTTTTTTAAAATTTAATTGTGTTATCGAGAACTCATGTGATGGCAAAATCTTGTTTGTTGGTAATTGATGTGGTAATGTTTATATTATTGACATAGAATGTGCATTTACTCTTGATAAATGTTTTTCCGCATTACATTATGATAGTTGGCTATGGCATAGAAGATTAGGACATGTAAGCATGGATTTGATTTCAAAAATCGTGAAAAATGATTTAGTTAAAGGTCTTTCAAAAATCAGTTTTCAAAAAGATAGAATTTGTGAGGCATGCCAATTTGGAAAACAAATCAAGACTTCATTCAAAAGCAAGAATCGTATCTTTACTTCAAAACCACTTCAATTGCTTCATATAGATTTGTTTGGACCTTCTAGATATGCTAGTTTAAGTGGCAAATATTATACATTTGTAATTGTGGATGATTATTCTAGATACACATGGATATTGTTCTTAGCTAATAAGGATGATGCCATTGATGGATTTCGAATTTTCTATGAAAATGTTCAAAATGAAAAAGGTTATTCTATTACTTGTATTAGAAGTGATCATGGTGGAGAATTTGAAAATCATGCATTTGAAAATTTTTGTAATGACTTTGACATTGAGCATCAATTTTCATCACCTAGGACTCCACAACAAAATGAAGTAGTAGAGAGAAAGAATAGGTCTATTCAAGAAATGGTTAGGACCATATTGAATGAAAATTCTTTGCCTGAGTATTTTTTGGCCGAAGTCGTCAACACCGCTTGTTATGTTTTAAATCAGGTGTTGATTAGAACTAATCTTAACAAAACTCCATATGAGCTTTGGAAAGATAGAAAACCCAATATTGGTTATTTTAAAGTTTTTAGATGCAAATGTTTTGTTTTGAACACAAAAGATAATCTTGGTAAATTTGATCTAAAATCCGATGTTGGTATTTTTCTTGGTTATTCAATTTCAAGCAAAGCTTATAGAGTTTATAACAAACGAACTTTATTTGTGGAAGAATCTATGCATATTACTTTTGATGAGTCTAACCTCTCCTCTACGGAGAAAGTCATTGTTGATGATAATGTAGAAGAAGAACAACAAGAAGAAACATCAAATAACAACTAAGAAGACACATCACATGGAATTCAAGAGGAACATTATGAAGAACTAAATGTAGAGCAAAATGAAGGTACTTTTTAAACACTCCCCAAGGAATGGAAGTATGTTTCCTCTCACCCTAAGGATGTATAGGAGATCTCTTACGAGGTGTTACCACTAGATCATTTCTTAGGAACACATGTGAGCATGTTGCATTTATTTCTCAAATTGAACCAAAATCGTTTACAGATGCGGAAAATGATGAATCTTGGATTATGGCAATGCAAGAGGAGTTGAATCAATTTGAGAGAAATAATGTGTGGGAGTTAGTTCCTAATCCAGAACATCAATCCATTATAGGCACTAAATGAGTATTTAGAAATAAAATGGATGAATCCGGTATGGTTGTAAGAAACAAAGTTAGATTAGTAGCTCAAGGTTACAACCAAGAAGAAGGAATTGATTTTGATGAAACTTTTGCACCTGTAGTAAGGTTAGAATCCATTAGGATGTCGTTAGCATATGCATGTCATAAGGATTTTCTTTTATATTAAATGGATGTCAAAAGTGCTTTCTTAAATGGATATATCATAGAGGAATTTTATGTGAAATAACCTTCCGGTTTTGAAAATGGAAAATTTCCTGATCATGTGTATAAGTTATCCAAGACTTTGTATGGTTTAAAACAATCATCTACAGCTTGGTATGATAGGCTTAAAAACTTCTTGTTGGATAACGATTTTTCGATGGGAAAAGTAGATACAACTCTTTTTATTAAGCATAAGAACCAAGACATACTTATTGTTCAAATTTATGTTGATGATACTATTTTTAGTTCTACTAATGAGTTGTTGTGTAAAGATTTTTCATCATGTATGAGCTAAGAGTTTGAGATGAGTATGATGGGAGAGTTGAAGTACTTCTTTGGACTTCAAATCAAACAAAATAAGGAAGGAATTTTCATAAACCAAGCCAAGTACGTGAAAAATCTACTTAAAAGATTTGACTATGATAATGGAACGGCAAAAAGCACTCCTATGAGTACTACCATTAAGCTTGAGAAAAATGAAAAGGGCAAAGAAGTGGATATCAAAATGTATTGAGGTATGATCGGATCTTTACTTTATTTGACTACAAGTAGACCCGATATCATGTTTAGTGTATATTTGTGTGCAAGATTTCAATTATGTCCCAAGGAATCCCATTTGCTTGCTGTTAAAAGAATTTTCTATTATTTGAGTGAAACTATAGATGTTGGCCTTTGGTATCCTAGGGGAACTCATATAGATTTAACATGTTATTCGGATGCGGACTTTGCCGATTATAAAGTGGATAGGAAAAGCACTAATGGAAATCGCTATATTCTAGGACACTCGTTTCATGGTTTAGTAAGAAATAAAATTCTGTTGCACTTTCAACTGCCGAGGCTAAATATATAGCCGCCGGAAGTTGTTGTGCACAAGCACTTTAGATGAAACAAACACTTAGAGATTATAGCATTAATCTTGAACAAATTCCTATTAAGTGTGATAATACTAGTGCTACAAATCTTTCAAAGAATCCTATTCAACACTCTAGAACCAAGCATATAGAAATTAGACATCATTTCTTGAGAGATCATGTTCAAAAGGGAGATATTGCATTAGAGTTTATTTCTATGGAAAAACAACTTGCCGATATTTTCACAAAACCACTTTGCGAAGAATAATAAAATTCGACATGAACTTGGGATGATGAAATTTTTGCATTAACGTCTCTATTCATGCTATTGAGTGTACTAAATTGATTGACTTAGTTGTGATCTAATATTTATGAAATGCTTAAGCTTGATAGTCAAATGATAAATTTGCCTTGTTAATTCTTGATTACATGAATTAATTGGTTGAAAACATATTCATGAATCATGCATTAAAATGACTCATAAAATATTTTCAGTTCAATTAAATGATATTGGAATTTATTATTTATTGGCCAAAAATTAAATCAAATGTGCGAAATTACAAATAAAATAAACGGATAACTGTTTCCAATAAACGGTGAACCGTTTTGTTCTAGAAACGAGATTATGTGTCTGTCTGTTTACTCTTTCACCGTTTGCTACAATTGGTGAACCGTTTGTTGACAGAGAGTTCTCTAACAGTTACCCCTTAGCCGTTAAGCGCTTAAGCTTTCACCGTTGCTCATTCTTTAGCCTCTGGAAGTTACCCCTTAACCGTTTAAATAAATAGTCCACAATGAAATCTGATATATGAGATTTTGAGTAAGTTTTTCCATAATCTTCTTTTATCCAAACCATTTTCACGTTTTTAAAACTGTTCAAATCTCCTTTCTTTTCCCTATCCAGATTAGCCTTTCACCGTTTCAACCATTTTTGCGCAGTTGAAGGTTTCTCTGTCCTCAAATTCTCATTTTTCTTGCTATTCTTGCCAAATCAAACCGTCAAAATAATTTCTTATCACCTTTAGAACACTTTTACAAATTCAAAACTTCGAATCGAGCCCAAAATTGAAAAATCCCAAATCTAAACCCCAACTGCCGTGGGTCGGGTTTCTTCATTTTTAATCCGATTCTTCCCCCTTTTTAAACCAAATTGAGCATCAAACTCACATCCTCTTTTCATTCCTAATCAAATCATCAGTTCATTTTCTTCTCCTCACATCTCTCTCGCATTTTTCACACTCCAATGTGCTTCTCCATGACTGCACCTCCTCGGAGAAATGTTAGGCGTAAATCTGTGCCTCCAAGGAGTCCTATACAACCACAGGAAGTCTATGAATTTGCAAGCATTCACTTCCCCACGCCTTCCTTGGCCAAGCAGTTCAAAGATTGCTTCGATGGTCGAAAGGTACTTGACTCATTCTTTGTTGACATAGATGATTTCCGTCACTTAGTTATATGTGGTAGAAGCATTCGGGATATACTTCAGCCTTGGGAGTCTGCCATTGACTTTGATGATTTAGTCTATCCAAATTTAGTGCGAGTCTTTTATTCGAACATGGAAATCTCCGATACTCAACCTAAATAGGATAATTACTTAATCGGGGGTGTGCCTATAGAGTTTGATGATGCAGACCTAGCTGACTTTCTTGGCATCTCGAGTAAGGGGCTTAATAAATACACCTCTAGGAAAGCCATTTTCTTTAATAGTTTTTGTCATACTGATTGTATACATCATATATGTCGTCGTTGAGATTTGCCTGATGAGATTTGTTTGCTTTCTTTTCAGTCTCAACTTTACTTCTCCAAGTTCGTATTCTTCACACTATCTTACAGCACATAGTGACACCTAGGAGGGGTCACTCGGATGAGGTTACGAGGATGGACGTTGGCCTACTAGATAGCCTACTCTCATACCGTCCCATAAACCTCGGGTATGTTATTGTGTGGCACATGTTGAGTACTCCCACGATCAATCATCGCTTGCTTCCTTGTGGTAGTATTATTACTAAGATACTGCAATGCTTTGAGGTACCTCTTCATGATACTGGACATATGGAGACTAGATGGATTGGTCCAGAGGCCATGACTAGTATTAGTTTTTCTAGGAGGAATAGAAAGTGGATAAAGACAAGCAACTCCAAAAACCGGGATACCTTGATTGCTCTAGAGAACGATCGGATGCTTAATGATATCTATCCTCCTAATCGGCTTCCTGACTTTAGATTAGGAGCTCATCCTCATCCTCCACGTCGCCGATTTGTCCTTCGGCCTCCAGCTGACTCCGACTCTGAGGAGCGTGCGATGGATACTGACATTCCCTCCTCTTTCGAGCCGCCTCTTGCTCCTGAGCCATCTGCTGTTCCTGAGCAGCCATTTGCCTCTATGCTGCCTCTAGCTCCAGTTAGCCCCCTGTTTCAAACGTTATACAGCAGTTGATTACTGATGTTCACAAGATTTCGAAGCGCCAGCAGCTGATTCTTGATCGGTTGAATGCTGTTTCCCGTGACCAGCAGCAGCTACGTTCTAACTTTCAGACCTTCCAGCGGCAGAGCATTGATCATCAGCTTGAGCTTATCACTGGATAACACACTCTTCTCGGCTATTTCGGTTATGATCCGGGGAGCACATCTTCTTCACCTCCGTAGTTTTTGAGTTCTATTTTCGCACATACATTTCATATTTTGGTTGTTTGCATATTGTCATTTATATTTTTATACACTGCTACTTCTATATGCTCTTTATGAATTTTGATGACATGTTTTTGTGATGTTCTTGATGTTGGATGACTTGATATTGGTTAATGAGATTGTTGGTTCATTGGTTAATGAAGTGTTAGTTTGTTTATTCATGGCATTGTTGGATGATGAAGTTCTTGTTAATATATTTTGGAAGTGTTTAATCTCCTTTTGTATAAATGGTTTTGCTCCATTTTAAGGGGAAATTTAGCGAAATTTTTTGCTCACCAAAATTGGGTAACTTCTTTAATGAATTTGCGTTTTTTCTTCTCTTTTTTCTTTTTTATAATGAAGGGAGAGGTAATTGGGTAGATTTAAAATGAATTTGAAAACGTTTTCTTGAGCACAAAATCTTTTTATTGGACATTTCTTAATTTAGCCATACATTTAGGGGGAGCACATATTAAGGGGGAGCTAAATATTAAATTAAGTTTGTCATCATCAAAAAGGGAGAGATTATTAACATAAATATATCAATAATATTGATTTTGATGATAACAAACTTTAAATAGTTTTTGATAAAAATGTTGGAGCTATTTCTTAATAAACGAAAGCCTTAATAATCATTCCATTCATACTCATAAAAGATGGACTTGCAAATTAGAAAAAGATTCTTTGCAAAATCTGGTTTAAAATGTGATTCTGGAAATAAACGGTGAACCGATTAATATCAGAGAGCAACATATTGCCTAAGCTCTAACCATTTATGAAAAACAAAAAATACAGAAAATGAAAAAGGCTACTGGAATTTAACGGAACCATTTATTCTAAATGGTTAACCGATAACAATTAGAATTGAAGGTTGTACTCCTCTGGCACCATTTAACAAAACCAGATAAGGTTGAATTGTTTTGCAGGTTACTGGAAACAAACGACGAACCGTCTATTACAAACGGTTAACCGATAATATCCAGAAAGTCACTTCATACAAATCCTTAACCGTTTACTATAAACGGATAACTGATGTTCATCTTGTAGGTTACTGGAAACAAACGGTGAACCGTTTATTACAAACGGATAACCGATAATATCCAGGGAGTCACTTCATGCAAATCCTTAACTGTTTACTATAAATGGATAACTAGTGTTCATCTTGCAGGCCTCTGGAAGTTAACAACGAAAGGGTAATACTAAACGGAAAACCGTTTATTTGAAATTTGGCTCAATGGTAACTTTTGACCAGCGTAAACAGTTAACCTTTAATTGTTAACGGTGAACTGTTTTCATACTGACAGTTTGTAACTGCTAGTTTTTCAGCTCCAAATATAAATAAGCTCATTCAAATTTAAAGAAGATTGATCACAACACAATCATTGAGCTTATATTCGAGAATACAATCTTCATAGAGCTTTAAAACACATTCTTACTTCATCTATTCACACATTGGGCATTGATTTGTAATATTAAATATTGTGTGAGAGAAAAAAAATTTGCAATCTTTTACTTTAAGTGATTGTAAGTGTTGGGATACACTTGAGTTAAGAGATTGAGGATAATCTCTTGTTGTAAAGGTTCATTGACACCTTGGAAGTCAAGTGTAAGCATTTGAAGCCTTGGAGGCTTGCTTAGTGAAATCATCAAGCCCGGAAAGCTTGGATGCTTGCTTAGTGAAATCCTCAAGCCCGGAAACCGTGAAGGTGTGGACGTAGGCGAGGTTTGCTGAACCACGTAAAAATCTTCGTGTTTAAATCTCTCTTCCGTTATCTTTTTATATTGTGATTGATTTAATTGTTATTGTTTTAAATTCGTTTTAGATTTGCATGATATTTTGTTTTAGAATTGAATAATTTTTAGAATCCCAATTCACTCCTCTTGGGTTGCATAACTAGAATTTCAAATTGTAATATCCAACGTATGTTATACAATTAGTCAACCAATGAATCACATAAAAGAAAAAAATTAAATCTTTTTATCACACTCATGTCCATTAATCCAGGATAATCGCTTTCCTAGTCATGTTTCATAGACTTAATCATGTTAATGTCATAGATAACATGCTAAAGTTGTAGACACTAGTCTGGGATCTCAAAAACATAGTTGATAGTCATAAAGATACTAGAAAGTCATACAGAACTTACACAATGGGGAAGAATAGATTATCTCATTTTCCATTTTGGTCAACAAGTGCACGTGGTTTGTACACACGCTACATTGAATATTCTATTTTAGAGCGTGTGTCTCATTAATCTAATTCACTGTACAGATCTTAGTCCAGTCACTCTTCAACGTCCAATTTAATTTCTTAAAATAAACGCTCCTTTTTAGTACCAAAATAAGATATTACATATGGTTTCAATTAGGTTTTCATGATGGTGGGGTATATCATAGTTAGTCTATGAGAAATATCATTTATGACCTCATCTTGATTTTAGTCAAGGTAACAAAATTAATAGAATAGTCTTTTTTTTTATTTGGCTCTTAAATGAATGCATTGTCTCATTATTCTACTTGTCTCATCTCAACTTGCTCCACGAGTAGCCTTGACTTGATGACATACTCTCATATGTGTCTAATTATGCCTTTTACAAACTAAATTGAAATAAGAGAACTTTAAATATAATTGCATTTTAAAATAATTCATGTAATAGAGATGTTCACAAAAATATATACATCTTAACAATGTAAAATTTCAATTTACGTAGCCCTAATAATCTAGCATGAGAGGCAAATATATCCCTCATTACAGTTTTGGTAAGTGGATTTATCATGTTATGCGTAGATATATATATTGCATAACTACTTCCTTCTTCATGAAAATATCTCTTATAAAATTGTATTTAGTCTCAATGTGTTTCGACTTGCTGTGGTATTTGGCGCCGTTACAGGAAGAGATAGTAGCTTGATTGTCACAATAGACCATTACTGAACTAGCATTACTAATATTAACCTCTACGTCCTTCATAAATCTTTTAAGCTATACAACTTTATGCACTACTGTAGAGCATGCGATATACTTGGCTTCCATTGTCAATAAAGTTGTGCATGTTTGCCTTTTGTACACCATGTAATTGCTCATCTATTTAGCAAGAATACATATCTCGAGGTCGATTTATGCTCATCCAGATTGCCACCCCAGTCGGCATATGAATATCCAATAAGTCACAAACCACTTCCTTAATAGCAGAAAGAATAACTTGCAGTGTTTTTGAGATATGATAAAATCCTCTTGATAGTGCTCCAATGCGTTTGACCAAGATTAGACTGGTATCTACTCATCAGTTCTGTAGTATAAATAATATCTGGCATTTTACACATCATGACATCCATGGGGCTTCCAATAATATTTGCATAAGGAACTCAGGCTATTATTTCTTTTTCTCAAGGAGTCTTGAGCACATACGAGACTAAAAGATTGCCCGTTGGCTATTGGGGCATCGACTTACAATCAATCACGTTGAATCTTTCAAGGCTTTTGGCTACTGGGGTATCGGCTTACAATCAACTATTTTGAATCTTTTAAGGATTTTCTTAATGTAAAGCTCTTGTGACATTGTTAGAAGTTTCCTAGAACGATTCTTGAAAAATTTGACTACTAAGATATTAACTGCTTTGCCTATATCTTTTATGTCAAAATTTGAGTAAAATTAATCTTTAATAATTTTGACAAACTGTTGGGTGATTTCTAAGGCTATAGGTATCAATGTGCAAGTGTACATAACAAGTGATATACTAATAAGTATTCAGATCGTTTCCATAGGGATTGATGTTATCAAATTTGTTACAGTAATTTTAATAGTGCAATTTTTTTCTAATTAAAATAAGATAATTTATTAAATTAATGAACTAATTAAATTAAAAATGCAATAAAGAAAACTCTCACATCAAACACAAGGATATGACCAATAGGAAATGAGTAGTTGACTGAATAAATTCACTCAATGACTTTGACTATTTTTTTCAATTACAACACCATTTGTTACAACATCTACTACAGCACTAGGTAGTATCCCTCATGCATCCTCAGTTGTCACATGTTGGATATCTTATACCTAACGCAATCTAATAGTGATCAATTTTCATGCTAACATTAAATATAACATTAAACGTTCTAAGTTTCATTTACCTTACAAGATGAATCTATATGTCCAAGTTTTCATTAATTTTAGATTAAGTACGGTCCTATTTAAAATGAAATTTACTCAACTTGGGAAACTTAATCTAAATCAAGTATTATTTTAATTTGAGTCACTAAATCAAACTTTTTTAGGCTTTTTTAAACTAATATCCACTAAATGGGTGGTTAGTCGAAATAGAGAATTGAAATAAATACAATTAAAACAAAATGTTATAGCATATACAGAGCAATACACATATGTCAGTCAAACATCTATTAAGATCGTTTATCACTCAATTACAATTAAATTCAATTCATGATTTGTGATAGAACAATAAATAAAATTTTTATAGCAAAGAAAATAAGAAAAAAAACTGAAGTCTACTTGGTCTTGGTGTGATCTTCACTTTTTCCTCTTTGAATCTTATGTTACAGCCTTTAATATATCTCTTAATTTATGTTTTCTTGCTATTTTTTTCAGTATTCTCCTTGGATGATGGCTCTTTCATTTTTCTTTTCATTCGTGCTCTTTTTATAACTTAGGATTAGGGCAACCGAAAGTGTATGACGCGTATTCTCTATTTTTGGAAACTTCATATCACAATCTTTTAGTTATTACGTGAGAAATATAGTTTGTCATTAAACCAGGACGACTACATCATCTTTACCGTTCTACACTTGTTTCAACTCTCTGTAGCCAAGTTCTTTCATAATCTCTGCAAGTCTATTGCAGCAACATTCGTTCTCTAAAGCTTGAGCTTTTTAGTTACCTATAACCATGCACTTAGTCTAAGTACAAAAATGATTTAAAATAAATTCAATTTATTAAAAATAAACTAAAATGGATGCTCATGTAAAATGTAATTAAAATGCAATAAAAACACATCATTTATTCTTTAAATAATTTTAATTTAAGTCTAAAAATATCATGATAACTCTTATTTCATAAAGTTATCCTAAACTCTTTACTATTAACAACTGATAATATATCGTCCTTGTACAAAGCAAATATCGCAAAATGTCTTTAGACCTCCTAATGTACACACAATGTTCTTCCTCAACTATCTTAAAGTCCTAAGAAACTACAACTTGATGGAATTTAATATTCCATTTCTAGAGGAATGTTTAAACCCATAGATAGATCTTTTGCGTTTGCATGCCTTGCGCTTTTGGACTTTAATAATAAAACCCTATAGTTGTTGAATATAAATTTCTTCCTTTAACTCTCCATTAAGACATGCAGTGTTTATATCCATAATATGTAATTAAAGCTCTAAAAGTGCAATGATAGATAAGATCAATCGTATAGAAGCAAACCTTACTATAGGAGAAAAAGTTTGTCATAGTCTATGCCTTCCTTTTAAGTATAACCTTTAGCGACTAATTTTGTTTTATATCTCTCGATTGTCTCATCCACCTTACACTTTATCTAAAGAACTTATTTATTTTTGATAGCTCCACGATTAGGTGGAAGATCAACCAAGTACCATACATGATGGACTTTCATAGACTCTATCTTTTTCTACATTGCTTTCATCCACAAATCCCCAATAAACGATGTAAGATCCTCATTAAAAGTATTTAGCTCCTCATCATCGTATGAAGCAATCATAAAAGCTCTTCTCTTAATATCAAAACAATGACGAGAAATTGGCCTATGACTACTCTTCTAAGTTGATTTTCCAATTTAAATCGAAGTATTTAGTGTTTCACTCACACTCAAAGTGGCAATCCCCGAAGGGCCTGTACTAGTACCAATACTACTAGGAGTGATAAAGTGATAACATCATTTGGATATTCCAATTTATAGAATTGAAAATCTTTATAAGCTTCTCCAATGTTAAGAAATTCGTTTTTCTAGAAAATTGACATTTCGTGATTGTTGTTCAATCATAGTTCTACTTGTATATTCACTAATGAACACGTATCTTTCGGAGTATTCTATGTATCTAATAAAGATACATTTTTTACTCATAATTTCCAATTTTCTAAACTTATAATTTGTGTTATAAACATAAGCTGTAGACCCCTATGGCTGCAGATAAGATAGGCCAGGTCTCTTATCTGTCCATAACTCATATGGAATAGAACTAACTAATTTTAAGGAATTTGATTAAGGATATAAGTTAACAAAGCATCAAAATATTAGAAGATTTAATTATGCCATCATTGACCTAACCATTTCCAATAAAGTTATATTCTTTCTTTCCGCTACATCATTTTGTTGCAGAGTTCCAAGAATAATTAACTGTCTATCTATTCCTTTCTTATTATACAATTTCTTAAATTGTTTCAAAATGTATTCAAATCCTCTGTCAGCCCTCAGGACTTTAATATTGCATAATTATCAATGAATGTGATAATATTTGAGGCTCCATGTTTAGCTTTTACATTTATTGGACCATAGATGTTAGAGTGGATTTACTACAATGGTTTTTTGGCTCTAATTCCCTTGCTGAATGGTTTTCTAGTTGTTTTTCTAACTAAACAACTTTTTTATATGGGCAATTTAACCTTGGTGAGTAAGCCCAACATGCTCATTCTCGTAAGTCTATGCATTCTTTCTTGCATTATATGACCTAATCTAGTATGCCAAATAACTGCATCTATCTCATTATTACTAAAAGAAATAACATGCAAAAAATAATTATTGTCATGACTGAAACCATCAAGTACCTTATATAATACAATAAAATCATTAACGAAATGCCCAATTTCAATAAGGAATAATTTTTTTAAAAACAAATCTTTAAACAAATACCATAAAAGTTTAAATTATATCTTAATTAAAAAAGAAAAAGAACAAAAACCAAGTTTCGTCGAATCTCCAATACATATAGGACATCATGTAATAAAAGACTACTGGTGTATGATTTCTAATGTTATTGATGTTAATGTGCAAGTGTACACAACAAGTAATATAATGATAAATATTCAAGATCATCTTAATAAGGATTGATATTATAAGAATTGCTACAACAACCTTGCCAATTCAATTTTAAATTAATCATAAAAGAAGATAAAATTAATTTCGTAAATTTAACAAGGCAATAAATAAAATGTAATTAATAATAATTTAAACTCAAACACACAAAATCAATTAATGAGAATTAAGTAGTTGAATGATTAAATTCACTTAGTGATTTTGACTATGTTCCTAATTTTTTGGTTCGGTTGCTACGACACCTATTACAGCACTAGGCATAATCCTTATATACCCTCAACTGTCGCTTGCTGATGTCTTATATCTTGATGTAACTTAACATTGACCATTTGTCACTAATACAAGATATAACATTACACGCCTACATTCTAATTTTCTTACAACGTGAATTCATATGTCTAGTTCATAACAAATTTTAGATTAAGCATAACCTTTTTCGAATCAAGTTAAACTTAACTTAAGAATCCCAACCTAAAACCCAGTATTACTTTGATATGTTCCGCTAAATCATGCTTTTTTTTGGGTCTTTCTTAACTATTATCACTAAATGAATGGTCAATCAAAATAAAGAATTGAAATAAGTATTATCAAAACAACATGTTATAGGCAACATGCATCAACACAAAATATTAGTTAATTAACCATCAAGATTGTTTATCACCCAACCACATACAACTTTAGTTCATAATTTGTGAGAAAACAAAAATTGAAAGAGTTTCAGCCTTCAAACAAATCATCATAATAAGATAAAAACAAGAAAACAAGAAAGCAAGAACAAGAGTTGAAATCCACTCGATTTTCTTTTTGAATCTATTGTTGTTGTCCTTAATTCTTTCTTTTGATCTCAATTTTTTTTCTTGTGTTGTTTCTCTCTCTTCTTCTTTCTAATGATGACCTCCTTTTTTCGTTGTAATGTGCTCCTTTTTATAAGTCAAAATTAAGGTTACCAGGAATGTATGGCAATAAATCTCTTATTTTTGGGAACTTACTGCAATCTTCTATTTAGCACGTGAAATCTCATTTATCGTTGCTCTAATCATTGCCGCAACAACAATGCTACAACATATTGCTCCAACATTATCATTATTCCAAATTTTCTTTAATTCCATTGCATCCAAGTTTTCTTGTAACTTTGCACACCTGTTGCTGCAATGTTCCATCCATGAACTTTGAGCTTGTTGGTCACCTACAATTATGCACGTAATTAGAGCAAATAATAATCTAAAACACATAAATTTTAATGAAATTAAACTTAAATGACTACTTATGGAAAATATAACTAAAATGCAATGAAAACATATCATTTACTCTCTGAGTAATGTTGATTTAAGCATTAAAACACCATGATAACTCTCATTTATAGAGTTATCAATTACATCTATCAAGAAAATTCAATGTCCAGGAGTTTATTTCTTTTGCTTCAACTCTATACTTGTTGTCAACGTATATGCATCCAGTCCCTTGACTAATTCGTCGATACTCTACAAATGCATCTCGATCACAAACTATATGGTATCTTGCTCTTGAGTATACAATCCACACAGGACAAGATTCGATTAGGAGTACAATGCTCGTAGCTAAAGCATAATTCAACAAAGTAGAGTTTGGTCTTATTTTTTTCGACTTAGTGCACTCACAAGTGAAGTGACCCAACTTGCTACAGTTGTAGCATTTCACCTTAATTTTGTCATTTTTCTTGCTAGCATGCCTACTTCTGGGTGTTTCTTAGCATCTGGAATCTTTTAATTAGGATCAGATCCCCTACACTTCTAATTATTCTTATGGTCCCTTTTGTGCTTGATATTTGAAGCCTTGCACAAACTTGAATTTGCTATATAATTGCCTCAAATTGCTATACTTTCAACTCTAGGTGATGAGCAATATCATTGAAAGTTTTCATATTCTCATTGTGAGTTATGTTTCAGGAATTAGGTAGAAATCTTATCAATAGCTAGACTTTTTGTTCATCAATCAAAATATGTCTAGCAGACTTAAGGTCACGAATTATATTCGACATTTCCTCAGATACTATCTCATAGTATGATTTTGACACTTTCAATAAGAATCAAACTTGATTGTAAACATTCTTAACTTAGTGGTTGAGATTCCACCAAACTAGTCTTTCAGAGTGCGCCATATCTCTTGAGCAATCTCATACTCTTAAACTCACATATAAGGTCATCTTGCATGTTGTTTAACAATGTTATACGAGTATTGATATTCTTTTTTTTTTAGGCCTGATAAGCTTCGAGATCCCTTAGATGTTGAGCAATATTGCCTTGCTCAGGCTGTTGTTAAGAGCTTTTAGAGTTTCTTGCTCTTCAAAGATGTACTGAAACTTACAGTGCCAAATATCATAATTGTCACCATTTAGCTTCTCACTCTTATTCAGCTTGGCCACCATGTTTTTAGATGCAGATGCCATCTCAATTTTCTCTTAACATAAAGACAATTCAAAATAAATCAATAAAGGCATAATCAATAATTACACACAAACAATTAACTTAGTTGCAAACATAAACAAAAAAAATGACAAACTAATATTGGGAATGAAATTGAAAAGTCATCAAACCTTCCAATCATCATCCAATTCCCTTTATCATATTCATCATTAATTCAATTTTAATGCGCCTAATTATAAATTCATTAAATTTAAATTTTTTAGAATTCCCACTCAATAGAATGATTCATGAGATACCATAAAAGAGTATATAAGTTTAGCAACAACTAATGTAGAAGTTCATTGATAAACTCATGGCAACATATTGTTCAACCAACAAAATAAAAACCAACATCAAAACAATCAAAGTTAACAAACAAAAGAAATAACCAAATATAGTCAAGCTAATACATTGAATATTCTATATATTCTTAAAATATTCGTTGTTGTTTCTGATTCTTTCATCCAACTTATACTCAAATGTGTCTCCATATAAAAATAAATTTTCCTTCTTGATGATTCTATTTATGGTTTTCTCATATCATAAGTTATACCTTCTATTAAAGCGATTAGCTTGTCTTTTATTATGAAGTTTCGTGCGAATGCTAAGTATTGAGGTTCTCCTTATCTTTGAAGCAAGACGACGCTCTTCCATCAGCTCAATTTCGCACCTCAACAAATGATGTTTATTACTAGGGAGATTTTCAATCTTCTCTAACATGCGAGCATTAAAGACAAGCGTATTATCATCATTATGTAAGGAATTTATAAGCACTCATTGATAATAATCCTAATCTGCATACTTAGTGTTCGCCTTTCTATACTTAAGCCAAATAAAGACCTCATCTTTTATATTCATACACATATAATTGTCAGGGTCCATTTCATATTTCTCTATTTTCTTCATAAGTTCTTTATAGGATAAGTTATCATTAATCTCAATTAAATCAATAGATGAAACCCAAGCTCTATATGTCTGTCATTAACCCGTCTTCCTTAGTCCACAATTTTCTAACATAAGGCATCTAAGACAAATAACATAATGTTTATATCAGTAATTGTTAAAAAACAACTAAACACAAGATACAATCTAATTTCAGCTGATGTCTATGAAAATAATGCTAATCTATAAGACTATATATATTTAATTTGAAATTTTATTTCAAAAAACCAAGAGATAAGTAGAAATTTTTATTTTATATTAAAAAAAATAGAAAATTAAATTTTAAATCGAATGGTGAAAACAATGCCCAAATCGGAGTTGGATAGCAAGATACAAAAAAAAAATACTAATTTAGACTTATCCCCACGCACATTGGCAGGTGCGCGAAGCCTATGCGTCAGGTTGCGTGGCTTTGGCGATGTCGGCTCTGGTACCGTCCAACTCGATTTTTCATCCTAAATCCAACGGTGCCCTTAGAATTTCTAACAAAGATCAGAATAAGCTAGAATAATCGAAAAATCAATTATGACATTATTCATTATCTTCTCTAAAAATTATGGTTTCTAATTTTTAGCCAAAATCCAACCAGATTCATGTTTTGGCCATAAGTATCTCATTTTATGTCTTTTTTTAACAAATCATATATTATTGGAAAGTGCTCGAAGAGGTCTTTTTAATGATATATGTTGGGTGGTTTGCTTATTGTTATAGGTATCAATATGTAAGTGTATACAACAAGTAATATACTAATGATTATTCAAATCATCTCTAGGGATTGATATTATAAGATTTGCTACAACAATCTTAACAATATAATTTTGTACTAAATTAAAATAAAATAATTAATGAAACTAATGAACTAATTAAATTAAAAATGCAATAAGAAAAATCTCAAGTCAAACACAAAAAGAAACTCAATGGGAAATGAGTAGTTCAGTGATTAAACTCACTTAATGGTATGAACTATTTTTTTTCCAATTAAGAGTTTATTGCTACAACATCTATTACAACACTGAGCAGAATCTCTCATGCATCATCAGTTGTCGCATGTTGGATATCTTATATCTAAATACAATCTAATAATGACCAATTGTTACGCTAATGGTAGATATATCATTATGTATTCTAGGTTTCAGTTATCCTAGAAGGTGAATATCAATGTCTAGTTCTTTACTAATTTTAGATAAAGTATAACACTATTTAAATCGATATCAACTCAACTTAGGAAACTCAATCTAAAACCCTATATTGTCTTTATTTGTTTCACTAAGTCAAACATTTTTTAGGCTCTTTCATAGCTAGTATCCTCTAAATGGGTGGCCAGCCGAAATAAAAAAATTACAATATGTAAAATCAAGACAAAATGCTGCACCAAATCCAGTGCAACACACATGCATAAGTTAAATAGCCATTACATTGGTTTAAAACTCAACCACAATAAAGTTTACTATGATATACGATAAAACAGTAACACAAATTGTTTTAGTCATAAAATACATTCTCATAAAGAATAGAAAACAAGAAAATAAAGATTGAGAATTGATTCCAGTTAGGTCTTTCTGATCTCTCATTTTTTTCCTTGAATTCCCTGTTGCAGCCTTCAACTCTTATTCTCTTTTTTCTTTTTTTTTCTCTATTATTTTTGTTTAATGATGACTCCTTACTTTTTTTTCTTTTCATATGTGCTCTTTTTATATATTAGAATTAAAGGCCCAAAAGTGTGTGGTTGTACATCTTCCATTTTTGGAAACCTTGGATCGCAATTTTTCAGTTAACACACGCATAATCTTATTTGCATTTGCTACATGATTGCTAAAGCTACGACTATAGTATCTTCTTTGTTCCAGACTTGCTTTATTTCCTCTGCAGCCAAGTTCTTTTGTCATCTCTACAAGTTTGTTGTTGTAGTTTTCCATTCATAAATCTTGAGTTTTTTTGTCCCTCTACAATTATGAACATAATCAGGGCATAAAGTAATCTGAAACACAACCAATTTATTAAAATTAAATTCAAACAACTGCTCATGTAAAATTTAACAAAAAATGTAATAAAAGCACATCATTTACTCTCTAAGCAACATTAACTTAAGTCTAAAAATATTATGATAACTCTTATTTCATAGAGTTATCAATATATTACACACAATGTCAGGTGCCTAAATCAAAAGTTATAAGTAATTAAAGTTTCGAGTTTCATGATTTCTTAAGGTTCGTACAATCTAAACCTTAAGTCGTTTCTATCCTATCAATTCTAGAATTTATACTATAATTCAAGCATTTCAGAATATAAAACCAACAACCACTAGATCACACATTTTATAAAAAAAAATAACATATAAAATTTATTCTTTTTCATGAAACAAACTCAACCATTTGCACGAATCCAACACAAAAACTAGGCTCTAATACAAATGAAGAAAAATAAAAAAAATTCAAAAGCCTACATGGTTTTACAAATCAAGTAGCAGAATGATTGAATGTTGGATCATGTCAATGGCCGGAAGGAAATCACATGTGGAAGTCCTCCTCTTTATTACATTATAAATTTCCTTTCAATGGGTTTAATTTTCTTAGTTTAGCATTGAGAAGATGAGAATAAGTGGAGGAAGTATTTTCTACATTTGATAGAAAGGAATTCAACTAAAGTTGAGGAAGTTAAAATCATCTTCCCTCTAAAAAACTCCCCAAACTATATATGGTAACTACTTGGTAGTTACTATATGCGGATCGGGGTGGGTTGACCCATCATGGGCGTCCCATCCGTCCAATAAAACACATATGTCATACTTGTACTAATTTGACGCAATACCTCTAATGTACTCTAGTATTTCTAAAAAAGTACTCTAGTATTTTTAAAAAAAGTATTATGCATGTAAATCGAGTTGGGGGCATGGTAGTATAATAACTCTATGAAATGAGAGTTATCATGAGACTTTTAGGTTTAAATCAAGATCACTTAGAGAGTAATTGCTGTTATTTTAGTACATTTTAATGTTAGTTTACATTAACATCTATCTTAGTTTAAGTTTGATAAAGTTTATGTGATTTTGAAAAATTGTATGCCTAAAAGATGTGCTTAATTATAGGTAATTGGAAACCTGAATTTTGTGGAAAGGATGTTGTTGCAAAGGATTTATAAAAAGGATAAATGAACATGGTTATAGAAGACTTGAAGTAAGGCTGGAACGATGTAGATGTTGTAGCAATCCTTGAGTATTGACAGAAAAATTCGAGTAGGATATTCAAAATATTGCGATCTGTACTTCTTAATATGACGAAATCTGACGATGCGCGCCTAAAAATTTCCAATTACTATAATTTGTGATTATAAAGGGAGGTGTACATGAAAAGAAAAGGGGAGGAGGGTATTCAATTAAGATTAAAATAGAAAAGAACCAACGAAGTAGCAAAATTCCCGATTAAGATTCAAGGCTGCACCAGTCGAAGAAATTAAAGAATCGATTGGAATTCTTGCTTTCTCATTCTTTTCTTGTTTATTTGTTATTCTTTGATCGTGAAGATGTATTCGATGGTTAGAACTTAGTTATTTATTTACCTTTCACAAATTATGAACTAATTTTATTTGTACTTGAGTGTTAAACTAGTTTAATGGTTAATTGACTAATATAGATATTGCTGCATGTTTGATATAATATTTTGTTTTGATAGTATTTATTTAAATTCATTATTTCGGCTAACTACCCATTTAATAGTACAAGATAGGAAAGAGCCACAAAACGGTTTATCCTAGTAGAACATAATAAAGCAATACTTGGTCTTGGATAGAGTTTCCTGAATTGAGTTTAACTTGAGTCCTAAAAGGGTCATGCTTAATATAAGATTAGTGATGAACTAGCTATAGTCATCTTGTAGGGTAAAGAGAACTTAAACGTATAATGTTATAGCTTATATAGGTTTAACAACTGGTCATTATTAGATTGCATAAAGATATAAGACATCCAACATGCTACCGTTGATGATAAAAATGGTATCTGCCCAGTGTTGTAGCATATGCTGCAGCAATTGAACTTAATATGAATAAAACAGTCAATACCATCAAGAGAGTTTAATCACTCAACCACTCTATTCCTATAGGTTTAACCATTTCGTTTAACGTGAAAATTCTATTCATTGCATTTTTAATTATTGTGATTTTATTTTACTAAGTTACTTGGTCATATTAGTTGTATTGATTTAATTTGGAATTCTAATATCATCAATCCTTGTGGAGACGATCTTGAATACTCATTATTTTATTATTTGTGTGTGTGCACTTGCAAATTGACATCATAGCAATTGAAGTAAAATCAACAACATAATACTAGAATCAAATTCGGGGATACATTGAGCACGTATTAAATAACAGTGGTGGTATCCACAAATAACCCATAAATAATGATGAAATGCCAAAAGATTAATTACATTGATGCATGATACTTGATACTTAAGTTCTCAACAATTTTCTTCAATTCAAACACAAGTTTTTATCTTTGAGTACTGCTCATTTCCTCAAAATTCAAAATTTGGATGGTTCATGGTATGAGAATAACACGTATAACCATCTTCATTTATGGGTGGGAAAATTCATGTTCAAATTGGGTTCAGACTAACCCAATTGAGTTTTAGATTAATTTGGTTGCGGAAAAAAATAATATGAACTTAATTCGATCTGATTCAAATATAGTTCAAATTATATCCAAAATTTGTGTTTGTGTGTGCTTTGATTTCTATGGATTTTCAAATCAGATCGAGTTTGACCCGATCAGGTTGGAGTTTTCATCCACATATGATCTGAACCTAAATCGGGCAAGTCAGATCAGGTTATCATTACTCTCTTAAAATAAGACATTTTGTGTGATATCGAATAACCAATAACTTTAAAGTGGATGGCCACTTGCTAATGCGACATTTTATCGTTTGAAATAATTTGAAATTTTAGCCTAAGTAGATCACTACTAAAAATAAGCAAATAGCCTTTTTGAAGAAATAATGTATCAGATTATTAATGGATGACCACTAATTAAGAGGCTGATCACCAATCATGATTTCTTATTTTGCAAATTTTATACTATGACCATAATACTTTGTAAATTTGGTTATAAAGCCTTTCAAATATGTTATCTTCTAGAGTGAGTTTCAAACAATACTTGTATGATTTCATAATTTCTAAAACTTCTTCAAATTAATCTATATACTTGAAAACAAACATTTGATAAAAACACTTAATTTTCATTTTTCTTTGAGTATAAAAATTTTATAATAAGGAAACAATTATATGTTTAAATACCATGATCGTGATAATAACTTGAGCTTTTAAATGCTTGATCATGCAAACATTCAATCATACTAGCTTTAGAAGCAATGTTCAAGATATATCACCTAACCTAGTATTCTTGATACTTGTCCTTAACTTGATAAGCTATTTCCATTAAATGCTTTAAGCTTGATCTCACATGGAAGATTTTTTTTTTTCCTTCAAGAACTTGTTTGGGATTGAAATAATATATATTCCATTTTACCCATGACATATGATTTGTTATTATCAAAACTAAGGTTTGTTTAACCTTTATGTCAACTGCAATTTATGGAATGAGTTTGTTGAAAGGTTGGTTTCGTATTTGAAAGAGTGTTTAAAGCAAACTTTAATTGTTCAAATTTTGTCAATAACTGTACAATGTAAATGAGTGTCCAAATTACTTTTTAGAATGCAAATAGCCCCACTTGAAAAAAAAAAGTTATTACGTCCAATAACATTAACATGGGAATGAATTGAGACAAAAAATCCTCCATTCATTTTTGTTTTTCATTATAAAAATAAGGTTTGGACTGTTTTAACTTAAAATTTTGACATAAAAGAACCATTGATCTCTCAGAATCTTATGGTTAATGTTAAAAATCAATGCAACATTATGATGTTAAATCATGCAACTTTGAATTGCATAAAATCAATAGTTTTATTTTGTGTTAAAATTTAAGTTAAAATGGTTTTATCATAAAAATATATATCCAATTCATCATGTGGTTATATATATATATATATATATATATATATATATATATATATATATATATATATATATATATATATATTTGTTAATTAAAATATTTCTCATTTGTTGTTGATTTATATAGTATTATAAACCACATTTGTCAAATAATTGATTATATAATGCATTTTATGATAATTATTGCTTAAATACTAATAGTTTTGCAATTAAATTCAGCTAATATAAATTATCACAACACTTTATATAATATCTTTATGTTATTTCTGAAAAAGTTAATTAGATTTATTTCAATGCTACTTTATTTATTAATTTATCACATATTAAAAAAATAACCTACATTATTTAGCCACTGTATTAAATTAATGACAAAGATTAAAGTACTTAAACTCAAGGGTCCACAACAACCCTACCAATGTTGTAAAACTCATATAACATCCTAATAAGAGAGATAGCAAAAAGAGAAATATTTAATTTCAATAATAAAACCCATCTTAATTTTTAACTTTTGAAATTTTATAAAATTCTTCGACAACTTTAATTGTAACCTTTGGAAAAACTCTTACCTAATATTAGAAAATTATGTTTAAAGCTGTGTTACTTGAACTTGCCCTTCTGTTAATAGGTTTATATATGGATTTTACGGCTTTATTTAATAAAAACATAGTAACAAAAATATTTTTGTTTATTAAAGGCTTATTAAGTTCTTAGGTTACACTAGGACTTAGGTTTCAAGATCAAAAAAGTACTTCAAGAACAAGCTTAACAAAATAGAATCCTATACAGAAATTGGAAATTCCAAAGAAGGTGAAGGCTTTCATGTGGAGAACAGCCTAAGATTAATTGCCAATTATTGGAACTTTGTAGAAGAAGAAAGTCTTGCAGGATCCTTGGTGTCAAAGATAGGGAAGGAAAGGAGAAAATGTATTTCATACACTTATAGAGTGCAAGTTTTCCCGAAAGATGTAGAGTCTTACCGGCTTCAAATTAAGAGGATCTTAAAGGCCGAGCAAAGGAAGATATGTTAATTGTTTTGCAAGCAATAAAAAGAAAAAGAAACATAACGACATGAAATTTTTTGTAACCATGTTTTGAGAAAATTGGCACTTAAGAAATCTTTTTATTTTTAAAAGAAAGAAAAAGGACCCCCAAACTCCATGGGTTAGAGCTAAAGCAACAATTAAGGTTTATAGAGGAATCAAAGCTCCTCAAAATGCAAGAAATGTAAGGTAAAGGTCCACAAAAAAGCTAATATGGAAACCTTTCTTGCGGGTTGGTTTAAACTTTAAAGTCAATACAGATGCCGCAATTCAAAGGGCAAAGAGTAGGGCATGGAATTATAATTAGAGATTCAAAAGGTAGTTTTGTAGCTACTACAATGAAGAAATCTAGGTTTTAGGACAATGCAACATATGTAGAAGCTGAATAAACTAGAGGATTGAAGTAGTAGAATTGGCAACGAATTTACTGCTGATAGTTGAAACTAATTGTTTAGAGGTAGTAAACCAAACTTCCCAAAAGAAGGGAAACAAATCAGAGCTTTCATGGATTCTCTTGAAAGTTTAAAATTAGGTATAAAGACTAAAGAAAATTAAAGTGCAATTCACATTATGAAATTGTAATGTCTTGCCCATAATTTAACCATGCCTATCGCATGGTTGGGTACATGCCCACCTCATCTATTTATAAAAAATAAAATAAATATAATCTAAAATCATGTCTTATAAAGTTATATAAATAAAATCATTTTTTTTAATTTTAGATCGGGTTGGGTCGGGACAAATAGGGCCCACACCTCGACTTGGATTTAATTGGGCCCTGATATTTAGGACCTAACTCGAAATCCTTAAATTCGAGTCGGGTCAATTGGAATAAAATTCAAGCTGGCTTTTTATTTATGCTTGTAATTGATTTATGAATAACTTCAAACACACTTATTAATAATTTAGAGAGAAAAAAAATTCTCCACCTTCCTTACGAGGAGGGCTAAATTAAAATTTTATCTTTTAGATTTTACTTTTTCTCATAATGTTTACATATTATTTGTTAAATTTATTTTGTTTTACAGTTTTTTCGTTATAGTCTCCTCAGCAGCTCACTCAATTTTTAATATTTTACATTACAGTCAATGAAACTTTACAATATTTTTTATTTTAGCTCAGTGCTACTTGTCATCTAACCATTTGCCATTTTCAACTACAATTCCAACTCTATTCTCAATTCCACAATTTCGGCTAATGAATCTTTTCGAAGACTAGGATTTCATATCTTTAATTTGGTTTTAGATCTTATGATTTTAGAATCGACATTAGATTTTTTTCTTCTTGTTGTTCTTTAATCTCAATGGAGAATGGCCGAAAATCCATTTCTTATGAGAACTCGGAAATTTGCTAAGTTGTGAACGACGAGGTGTTTTGGAAATATAGAAAGGCCTATATTTCAGATGTTATAGTGATACCGTGGGTACTTTCTTCTGTAAAAAAGAAGGAAGACTAGTCCCATATAAGGGATTCTTGAAATTCGAGCTCGATTAGGGATGGCAAAATCTAGGTACGGATCCGGGTTTAGCTTTCCCGGTTTTGGACTCGGACGTTATTTTCTTGTTCCCGGACTCGGGTTAAAACCCGGTTTTTTTCATCCAGGTCCGGGTTCAACTCGGAAAAATCCGGGTTTTGAACCCGGCATGCATTAGAAAATGTAATTCAAAAACACACACATAATAAATAGCACAAGTGCCTTTCCTCATTACCCTTTTGAAAGAACAAGACAAAATAATGCAATTGCTTCAGTTCAACTTTATTTAGTTCCACTACTCTATAAATACTGACCGATTTCAGCTTGCCATTCAATCCATCTACTTGAGTACACACTCGAAAATTAATCAAATAAAATCAAAAGCAGAACCATTTAACCTACTGTTATGATTACTTGGACTCCTTTAAACATTTAAGAAAATTACTTGGATTCCTTGTCACAATAATACAAAAATAAAACCATTTCAACTATCTCAAATTCTACTTTGAAAATGGGATTGAATGTTGGAGATAACTTGGATATATATTAATCTGTTGAGGATATTGCATTTTATTTTTTATTTCCATAATGGTATTTTAAGTGGAGTGGGTTGATAAAATTTCATGAGTTGCTGCAGTCTTGCTTACTAGAATGTTGTCCTTTTACACTTTGTAGCACTTGAAAACTGTCACCAAATTGTCTCTAGTAGCACTGGAAAACGTTACATATTAAAGTCTTATAGCACTTTAAAAATGCTACCAAATTGTCTATCATAGCATAGTAAAAATGTTATGATTTCAAATGATTTGTATCATTTTGAAGATACTGAAAATTATAAATAAATCACTAAATAGCTTGAACAAATGCTAGAGAAATACAATATTATTTTTAGATAATAACGCAAAACTTTCTCATATAAAAACCTATAATCCATATGAACAAAATTACACAATATATATTATTTATATTGATGTTATATCAATGTAATATTGTAACAATTTCATAATTTGAAGATAAATATCAATTACAAATTAAATTATACTTAACTATAAACAAAAGAGTGCCATCTTTCAAGAAGGCAATCTTTAAACCAAAAATATTGGTTCATCTTCAAATTGCACCCAAACCTCCTTTACAGTAGTATCTATTATCATAACCTGCAATATAAATTGAAAGAAAAAATATGAGTACAATCACAAAAAAGAAACAAACAAATTGATCAAATTTATTTAAGTATAGTGTTTAGTAAAATAAAATTAGTAGCATGATTTTTTTAATTTAAGAATTTCATCATAATGCATAGATAATTGTAAATGTTGGTCTCATAAACCTTCTTTCAAACTTATATGGATTATCATAGTTTTAAGTGGTGAAAATTCAAATATGCAGCTAAAGGATAAAATGAATTATGGAAATTGGCAATTTAAAGTCCTGAACTATAGGCTAAAATCCAAAATGGAAAAAAAAATCAACCACATGAAAGCACAAGCAATGAAAAAGATTTCAAATTTGTGGAAAGGCATTATAGAAAATTAAATTGGATCTAGTACTTATTTTTTTCTCATTTAAAATAAACAAGAAGAAAAAGGGTCATCAAGACTAATGCTGTTGGGAATAAACATTTTGCTTTCAAATTAAATAAAATTTGTGTTAACTAACTAAACTCATAGGTTATTAAAATGAAATAGAGAATAAATTAGAAGTTATATAACTTGGCAAATTCATAATAACATCCAACAAAACCAACCAATAAACACCAAATAAACAAAGAAACTAACATATCAAAGTTCATAAATAAACAAAATAAATGACACTGCAAACTTTACAATAAAAACTAACAAACCTAGCAGTCGGGGAGGCTAGGGCATTATGCAATTGGCCTTGCAAGCAAGAGTTGCAAGTTATATATCAAAACAATGCAAAATATCAACCAATGATGGTTATGAAGCAAGCTGATGGCAAAATGCAGGGAAGAAGTACTGGCAATATAACAGTCCCTAGAGATTTGAGAATTAACATGGGAAATGCAAACTCAACTGAGGGGGAAAAATGGAAGTAGTAAGGGCCGAGAGACACAAGGAGACATTGGGCTCAAATGCAGCCTACGAGGAAACAGTGGAAATGAAAATATATGCTGGGGTAGGTATATCTCAAACTCAATCAAACAAAAAGAAGTGGAAAAGACAGGCACGTGCCACAAAAAATGAAGGGGGAGCAAGCTCGGGCCTAAGATTCATAAAAGGCCAAATAGCGAGGTAGCAGGGCTAAGCTCGAAGCTAAAGAAAACTAAAGTGGATGACCCAAGCCATCCGGAAATGAAGAAACTTTCTTTGGTAACAGAACAAACCAAGTTGCACCAGGAGCCATTAGCAACAGAGGAAATGGAGCTCACAGCTAGGGATGGCAAAATCCGGGTCCGGGTCCGGGTTTAGCCTTTCCGGTTTCGGACCCGGACGTCATTTTCTTATTCCCGGACCCGGATTAAAACCCGGATTTTTTCATCCGGGTCCGGGTCCGGGTTCAACCCGGAAAAATCCGAATTTCCGGATTCCGGGTTTTGAACCCGGATTAATAGGAAAATAGATAGATTTGTAGATGGGCAAATTATAATACAAGAACCAAAATATTACACTACAAGAACCAAATCAGTTCCCAAAAAACGGACAGATTTGTCAATCAATTTGGAATCTTAATGTAACTGATAGAACCAAAACACAAACTAATGTAACTAAAAGAAATATTAACATAAACAAAAAGATGAGATTTACACACTGGACAGCCCCTGCAAGCCTGCAAGTCTGCAATATACCACATACCAACATCATCAAGAATTCAAGATAACCATACAGTCCATATTTCAACATCATCTCTACCACATGAAGTTTCAAAACCTATATCAATGTTTCAAATGCCATCCTAGCACAGCAGCACTTAATAATTAAAACTTAAACAACAAATCCTAATTTATCACAATTAACAGTTTCTAAATAATTGTGCAAAACATAATTATAAGTTTCTAAAACAGCCACCAATATAAATCCATAACACAATTACACAAGTCTACAATTCAAAGTTCAAATTAAAAACCACAAATCCAAAGTTTAAACTTTTCCCCATCATTTTTTATTCTTCTTCACTTGATTCGTTGTTGTTCACAACTCACTCATCAAACTTTCATCAATAAGTTGTTCTGCAGAAAGTATTGCTTCCTCTGGAATTCCATCTAAAAAACATGAATAAATCATAAAAATAAGAAACAAAACAGCTAGTTAGTAATAAATTGATAATATAACAAATTAATTTATTTTATGTAATAAATAAATTTTCCATACCTTTTAAGTTGTGGTCAAGCCAAAACCAATTTTGAGTACACACCAACGCTTCCACTGTAGATGGCTGAAGTCTACTACGATGAGGACTCAAATGTCTACCTCCAGTGCTAAAGGCGGACTCGGAAGCAACTGTTGATACAGGAATGGCCAAAAAGTCTCTCGCAATCTTTGCAAGTATAGGATATTTGCCTTGATTATTCTTCCACCATGACAAAATATCAAATTGACTAGTTGAAGGCAAAGTACTTTCCTCAAGATAAAGCTCAAATTCTGTTTTGAAATGATTATTTTGTGAGTTCTGATTTCTAAATGATTCCCACTCATCAGCCATCTCATCTAAGTCTAAGTCTACCATAATAGAATCATCAACTACTGCAGCACCTTCAGAACTAGCTGAACCATTAACCCCCCAATTTGCATTTGATGAATATTTGACTTCATACTCATGCACTAAATCAACAAATAATTTGTGCACCCTTTCAATTTCAAATTCAGCTCTTTCTCCATAGATTTTGGGAAATAGAAAGTTAATTAACAACATTTTACGCCTAGGATCTAACAAAGTACCCACAGCAAGAACTCCATGAATAACATCCCAATATTTGTCATACTTCGCAATCATCTTAGTGGCCATATTTTTTACTCCCTCAATTGGTGATTGTAACCATGCATTCATTGACAATCTAATTTCACAAATCTTGCTAAAAAATAAATTAGATGTCGGATATCGTGTCCCCGAAAAAAGTTCTGTTAACTTATAAAAACTCTTCAAATAATCACACATAAGTTTTGAAAAATTCCACTCTAACTCACTAGGCAAAGATGTATAATTTCTATCACGCTCCTTTAAACGAATAAATACATCTTTATACAACAAAGCTGTACTAAGCATCAAATAAGTGGAATTCCACCTAGTTTTACAATCAAGTGCTAAGTTTTTAGTTTATTTAACACCTAATTATTTTTTGGCAGCCTCAAATTTTTCAAATCTAGAAGGTGTTGCTGTCCAATAATAGACACTCTCTCTAATCTTTTCAACTTCTTTATGGATCACAGATAAACCATCCTTAACAATCAGGTTTAATATATGTGCACAGCATCGCATGTGAAGGAATTTCCCACCCATAATCATTGAACTAGCTGAAAATTTCTCCAACAATAAATCAATCATGGACTTATTTGCAGAACAATTATCAATAGTTACAATAGACAACTTCCTATCTATATTCCACTCCATCAAACACTCATACAACTCATTGCACATAACTTCACCACTATGTGGAGCCGGCACATATATAAACCTAAAAATGTAAAAAATAATCAAAATACTAAATAATACAAACATTCATTTATGTTGAAACGAAAAAAAAAGTCTCGAGAATATTACCTCATAATACGACTTCGCAACACCCACGAGTTATCAATATAATGTGCCGTAACAACCATATACCCTTTCTTTTGGTTACCAGCAGTACACATATCCGTAGTCACTGCAATTCTACTGTTACAAGCTTCCAAAACACTCATTGCCTTCGTCTTCTCAATATCGTAAAGTTTCAAAATTTCAGCCTTGATAGTGTTTCTACTAATAGTCTCAATTGAAGGTTGAAGAAGCTTTAACAGTTCGTAAAACCCAATATACTCAACAAATGATAGCGGAAGCTCATGCATTACAATCATTCTAGCTATAAAAACCCTCACTGTTGCCATATCCCACTTTGGTTCAGTACTATAATTACTAAGAATAGTAGTTCCATCCGCTTTAGAAGAAAAAGAAAGGTGCATTTGCTGCACATTTTTGATTGACCTTCTAGGACAACGTTTCGCATGATTAATCAAGTGATTAGTGCCATGAGAATAATGCCCTTGCATAACTAACCCACAATAATTACAAATTGCTTGAACTTCCTTGCCTAACTTAACTTTTTTAAAATGATTCCAAGCATCAGAAACTAATCTACCTGAACTACTTCCTTCGCTGCCAGCGCCTCGTTTTTTTGAAGCGCCAACAGTAGTATTACCCCTACCCCTACGGCCACGACCACGGCCACGGCCACTCCCACTCCCACCCCCCTGCTCTACTGTTGTTGAATCATGTTCTAATTCAGCAGCTGTATCATTATTTTCTGCTACCATATCCATGCCAACCCTCACACCCACACTTTCATCAGTCTCGGAAACATCTAAATCAACTCTTTGTTCATTTTCCATTATGAATTTAACACCCTACAAGAATTATGTCAAAACAAATTAAACTAACTTTGCCTGAACAAAGCAGCACTATCATTTTAGGAATAATGCAAAAAAGAATATAAGAAGTGTATGTCACAAACACACACACTGATAATGAAAGCACAAGTAATTTGCTATCAAAAAAGATGACAATGAGAAAATATTTCAATATTAAAATTTAAATGTCAAGGGAAGCATAATTTATATTGTGATGTGGATAAGTTAGTAGATACATAAACCCTATGATATAACCGTTGTAATATTCACTTACTGTTATGTTAAAGAAATCATTAAAAGCTCAAATTAATTGATAAGAACTCTATATTAATATTAAAAAAAGATCTTAATAATATTTTTATTTAAACTCTAAATTTAATTTCAAACTCCTACAAATTTTAAAATGACCAACAAGGAGTTCAAAAAATAAGTCGTAAAAAATTGATAAAAATGAATTAAGAAGACGACATGACACTCTAATATTATATAAAATACAACTATCGTTAAATCAATAAATTATAAGATCCAATATATTTACTATTAAAAATAAGTCTTAATGTAGTATTTCAATTTCATGAAAATTCACAATTTTTTATAGATCATTTGAACCAACATTTGATTGAACTATTGACAGCTATAGAGACTAAAATGCATGAATGAGAGAAACCAGGGGCCATTTGAAAACAAGTGGCACTCTGAACACTGGGAAAATTTCAAGGGAAGCATAATTTATATTGCAATAAAGGTATAACAAACTACCCTTGAAAGATAAAGCATTAGAGACATGGAACCATTTCAATGGACAAGCCAAAATTACGTGTAAGTATGGACAAGACATAAAGAGGATTGTGCAAAAAATAAGAATATAAAAATTAAGTATCTATTCTATAAGACTGCTGGAAACAAAAATAATAAAAGATAATGCAAATTGCAAAAGAATTATATATGGCAAATGTTCCAGAAGACTTGAAATTACCAGGCAACTTCTTTGGTTTTCTCAAAGGAACAAATATAAAGCCACGGGCCTGTATCGTGCAAAACAGACATTTACGTTTCAGAACACAAAGCAAGGAAGTTTCAGAACACAAAGCAAAAGCTGCAAAACAGACATTTACATTTACGACAGCGAACTCAACCTTGCGATGGTGGCGAACCCAGCCAAGAGTTGTTTGGCTTGCTTTGCTTGCAGGACAGAGGAAGGTGGAAGGCAGCAGCGGCGGCGGCGGCACAGCTAGGGTTTGGGTAAATCACGATTTGTGTCACACGAGAGAAAGGAGAGACTGAGTTGTGATTCTTGTGAATTAGAATTAGGGTTTTTTTTTAATGTTTGTATTTATATTTATTAATAAATATAATTAAAAATAATATAAATATAAATCCGGGTCCGGGTTCCGGATATACGGGTTATCCCAAACCCGGACCCGGACCCGGATCCGTCCGGGTTATTAAAACCCATTCCGGATCCGGATTTTTTTCTTCTCCGGGCCGGGTTCAACCCGGCCCGGATTATCCGGGTTCATCCGGGTCCGGGTTATTTTGACATCCCTACTCACAGCTTCAAGCTTAGAGGAGATATCGACGGAGGCTGGTAGCCAGCCTCGCCGGAAGCCATGAAAATTCTCAATTGGAACATTCGGGGTTTGGGGAATCCCCGAATGTACCTAGCTCTCAAGAAAATTTTCTATATGCATGGTCCTCATCTTGTTTTTTTATGTGAAACGAAGCTGAAGACTATGCACATGAATGAGGTCAGTAGACAACTAAATTATGAAAATTGTTTTGGTGTGAGTAGTATCGGAAAAAAAGTGGCCTAGCTTTACTTTGGAACTCAGAAACCAAGGTGCAAATTAAATCTTTCAATAAGCATCACATTGAGGCCGAGATAGAGATGGAAAATGGGAAGCTTATTCGGTGTACGGGGGTTTATGGTCATCCAGACATGAGACGGAGAAAGCATACCTGGATATTATTGAGGCAGTTATCATGTTTATCTTCCACTCCCTGGTTATGTTTTAATGACTTTAATGAAATTCTTCATCCTTATGAAAAGAGTGGGGGAAATGAGAGGCAGTTAAGCTTACTTACTGATTTTATATAAGCTCTCCGAGACTGTAATCTGTTAGATGTTGGTTACGAGGGGTACATTTTTATGTGGAGTAATGGAAGGCTTGACCCCACTTTCATAAAGGAACGACTAGATAGATGTGTTTGTAATAGTGCATGGAGAGACATTTTTTCAGATGTTGCAGCTATCAATTTGACACATGGACCTCAGATCATTGCCCGGTGGTGATGGAGGTTCAAGCAAAGAGCAACGGAATGAACTTTAACCAAAGGCGAGCCACCCAGTTCTATTACGAAGATATGTGGAGCCCTTACAATACTTGTAAGGAAATCATTGAGGAAGAGTGGAGCTTGCAGGGAACTAGAATATTGAGAATCTTGTATCAGTGTTTCAAAAAGTGTCCAAGAAATCTATGGCCAGGCTGATTCTATGGAGCAAAGAAGAATTTCGACGGAGACAGAAGAAGTTAGAGAAACTAACGAAATAACTCTGAAGCCTCAAGCTTAGTAGAATACAGTATGTCAATGGGAATAAGATTAAAGAGGTGGAAAGACAAATCCAAAATATATTAGCCGACGATGAAATTTTTTGGAAACAACGCTCAAGGGCGGATTGGCTTAAGGGAGGAGATAGGAACACAAAATTTTTCCATCACAAGGCATTATCAAGGAAGAAAAAGACCCGAATCTGGGGGATCGAAAATACAACTAGAAATTGGATTGAAAATACCGAAGAAGTGGAGCATGAGTTCAGCAAATACTTCACAAACTTATTCACTACCTCCAAGCCTAATCAAGCTCAAATAGCAACTACGTTGTCAGGGATATCTCGAAAAGTTTCTAGTGAGATGAATGATCTCTTGAAGTTGCCATTCACACCTGAAGAAGTAGTGGAAGCATTGACACAAATATGCCCAACAAAGGTACCGGGTCTGGATGGCTTGCCAGCAGTGTTCTACCAAAATCACTAGCAAACAGTCAAGCAATGAGTCCGCTCAGCATGCCTCCACATCCTTGACAAGCAATGTGATGTAGCCCCTCTCAATTATACCTAGTTCGCTTTAATTCCAAAAAAAGGGAAGCCTAGGAAAATTACCGAGTTTAGGCCTATTAGTCTTTGCAATGTTATTTATAGGATTGTTGTTAAGGCAATAGCTAATAGGCTTAAGCCTGTACTGCCCAAAATTATCTCACCAATGCAAAGTGTTTTTATTCCTAATCGGCTGATCATCGATAATATCATTATAGGATATGAGTGTGTCCATAAGATAAGACATTGTAAAGGAAGAAAAAATGGCTTGGTGGCATTGAAGCTAGATGTGAGCAAAGCATATGATAGACTGGAATGAGATTTTCTTGAACAAACAATGAGTCCCTCGGGTTCTCGTAGAATTGGGTTAGCCTAATTATGAGGTGTATAAGCTTAGTGTCATCTTCAGTGATTATTGAAATGCAAGTTATGCAACCCAAGAGGGGGGTGAATTGGGTTTTTAAAAATTATGCAATACAATTCGTGCAACAAATTAATTTAACGCCTTAGTGGAATAGAAAACAATAAATTCAAACAAACATACAAATAAAAGAGTAAAGGAAGAGAAAAACAAATATACGGATTTTTATGTGGTTCAGCAATCTTCGCTTACGTCCACACCTCTAAGCCAACAAAGCTCGATGATTTCACTATCCAAGCCTCCCAAGGTTTCAAGTTCTTACAATTGACTTCCAAGGTATCAATGAACCTTTACAATCAAGAGATTATCTCCCCAATCTCTTCACTCCAAGTGTTTCTCACACTTGTACACTCACAATTTGATGAGAAATGAAAATCACAACAATGAAACTCTCTTTAAGAGTGGATAAACAAATTATAGCTCAATAATGATTCAACAAATGATGATTTACGAAATAGAAGCTTAATATATGTTATATGATCTTGTTTTTCCTTGTATTAGTTCTTAAAATAAAGTTTGAGTTGAGTTTTTATAGTTAAATCCAGAAAACTAGCCATTATAGACAAATTTCCGTGCCCCAAGCGGTTAGCTGCTTCATTTATTTGGCTAGCCACTCATGAATAGTGATATTACCATTATTTTTGAATTTTGCTACAGTAACATTGTTCACTAAAATTACACTTTTGGTTGCCTTATTCCGAGAGATATGACACAAAAGGCCTGAATTCACTACCCCAATTGATTTGTAAGCATTTGATTCTCAAGTTCAGACAATTTTCAATCATGTTTTTTAAGTCAATAAAGGCTGACAAAGTTTTGGATTTTGCACTGAGAGGAAATATCTAAGTGTATCGGGTGGAGTCATCAAGGATAGATAGATAGTAAGAGTATCCTTGAGAAAAGGTAGTGGGAGCTGGTCCCCAAAGATCAGCATATAACAATTCAAGGGGCTGAGTGGTTGAGGTTTCTATTGAAGGAAAATGCTGCATATGACACTTGCCTAGTTGACAAGCATCATAAAACTGTGATTTTGAGTTTTGGAAAGGACAAAAGTTAAATCCAGGCACTTCATGATTTGTTTCATTAGATGACCCATTCTTTTGTGCGGTAAACTGTTATCAACAGTCTTATTACATGAAGCAAAATGAGCCAAAGATGTTGAGGTTATGGGGCCCCAACAATTCTTCTGTGCGCTTGTGGGTGTAAATCCTTCTGTGTAATTCCATTGAGGTGTCAGTAAGGCGACCTAGGGCGTAACTGCTCGGCCTGTTGGCACAATTACAAATGTGTGCAGCCCCTCATGTCCATCCACCGCTTAGTGTGGGGCTCTGCGCTTCCATTGTATAAGGAAATAAAGTTGCACCTTGGCTATCAGCTTAAGCTTTTAGCCCAATGGCAAGCGCTTGATCCTAACAATTGGTATCAGAGCGAGGTGCTCTTGTGTAGACTTAACCGTCTAGAGTTAAAGATTCGTAGCAACCCAAATTAGTTCAACCACCATGGAAGGCCAATCTATCACTAGACCTCCATTTTTCGATGGAAATGATTTTCCTTATTGGAAAACTAAGATGAGAATTTATTTACAAGCTTTAGATTATGAAATATGGGAAATAGTTTGTAATGATTTACTCATTCCTACGAAGAATGTTTTAAGTGAGCTGGATAAGAAAAATTTATCTTTAAATTCCAAGGCTATGAATGCTTTATTTTGTGCTTTAGATAAAAAGGAATTTCATAGAGTTTCAAATTGTTCTAATGCTTATGAAATTTGGAGAAAACTTGAAATTGTGTATGAGGAGACTACAAACGAGGAGGAATTTCATGAAGTGTCGAATTTGGCTCTCATGGCAATTGGAGATGAATCGGATGACGAGCTTGATGAGGTAAGTGATCCAACCTATGATGAGTTGTATGATGCTTTTAAAGATTTGCATGATAATTGGATAAAAATTGGTAAAAAGAATGCATATTTTAAAAAGAAAATGGTAGAGCTCGCAAATGAAAATGAATCTCTATGTGCAAAGATTACATGCCTAGAATTAGAAAATAAGACATTGCATGATAGCATGACTTTGCTTGAGAATTCTAGCACTTCACATGAGCACTTAGAGTCACACATGAATGACTTGAGAAATGAAAATGATGCCTTGCAAAAATCCAATGTTTCATTAAATGAAAAGATCAAAAAATTGGAATTAGATATTGAAATGTTAAATGATAGAATTGCATCATTTAAATGTAAACAAAGTACTTCATATGAGCATGAAAAATCACATGTTGATAAGTTGATGAAAGAAAATGAAGTGCTTAGAAAGAAGAGCAATGAGTTAAATGAGATTATCTTAAAATTTACAAATGGTCAAAAGAACTTAGAAAAATTGCTCAACTCTCAAAAATGTGTATTTGATAAAGGAGGACTTGGATATAAGCCTTACTTGAAACAAAAATATTATAAGAGTTATTTTGTTAAGGGTACCTCCACATGTGATCATAAAATTACTTGTCATTATTGTAATCAAAATGGTCATATGAAACTTGATTGTCCTATTAAAGGAAAAGTATATTATGGTGTCAAATGTATTTGGGTTCCAAAAGGAACTAAATCTAACACTCAAGGACCCAAGAGTATTTGGGTACCAAAGCACACAACTTGAATACTTTTGTGTAGGTACCACAAACAAGGAATTGTGGAGAGTTCCTTGATGAAGCTCATGAGGATAATCGCTTGATCATGATCGAGGAGACAAAGATAAGGCAAGATGATTTAATTATTTTGGTAACAATTCTTGCCATATTAATCTTGTTGAATGAATCATGATAAATGAATTTGCGAGTATGCTTGTATGTTTACATGATTGAGTTATCATTGTGTTTAACATTGAGTGCTTTATCATTATTCATGGTTATATATTTATGGTGATAGCTTGTCATGATGAATTTGTTTGATTTTGATGATTATGTAATACCTAAGCATGATAAATATGCAATATGCTTTAATTCTCAATCTTTGAATGCTTACATATTTCATGATTGTGTGATGAATATGCATGATGAACATGTTATAAATTTGAGTTTTATGATTGGATGTTAATTATATTTCTCCATGCATTAAAATGATTTTTGAAAGCATTCGGATCATTAAAATTGTTTGGAAAACAAATGAGTCTTTGAAAATCTTAGTCTGCGCAAGCTGTAATGTATTGGTCATAACTCCTTATAGAGAACTCCAAATCCAGCTCTGTAAAATTTATTGGAAAGATAATTAATATCTTTCCAACGGTATATATCTTGAATATTACTTCTGTCTCAATCAATACAGTTTTTCATTTTGAATTCTCTCGAGACAAATTTCGGATAACCGGATTTTTCATCCGGAAATCCGAATTCAAGAGGCAAACTTTCTACCTCAAACCGGTCTACCGGTTAGCCACATCTGGCAAACCGAATTCGGATGCATGCTTACTGGAACAAAACCGGATTTCCGGTTATACACATCCGGCAAGCCGGATTCGTGAGTTTTTTTTTTTGTTTTTGTTGGCTTTGTTCTTCCTCTGCTGTGAATTTTCTGCACTTGTTCTTCCTCTCTCTCAAAACCGCGAGCCACCCTCTTCCATTTCCAATCAATTCCTCTTCATTTCTCAACCATTTTTGTGCCAAGATCAATCTCTTAAACCATTACCCATGCATTTCATCTTCATTAAATTCTTCTCTATCATCATTTCTTCACTTGTTTTTCATCATTTCATTACCATCTTATTCACGCATGAACAGTACCACGCCATTTCTTTCTCAAATCTCTTCATCTTTCACTCATTATTTTACAAAACCGAATTTGTGCATTTTTGGGTATTTTAAATTATCATGGTTCCTTATTATTTTATACTCCTACATTTTCATATGCGTTGTTGCTTTCATATTTGGATATTGTGGAACTAATGTGCTTATCTTGACATTTTGATGATTTATATATTATCATTATATAATTATGCTTTACTTAAAGTTTTGATGATAAAGAATGTGCATTGATGATTACATTATATTTGATGAAGCTTTGATCTTATGCTATCTATGATTAGAGAATGAATGCATATCTTTGTACTTTATCAATACATTGTTAAATATGCATTACTTGCTTTAAATGATATCAAAAGGAGGAGAAATACATGATCATTGAGATCTTGGCGCATATGAGTGTAAGGTACATTAAAATGTCGCATTAGATCTCTAATGAGTTGAGTTGTCTTAATTTATAAAATGTTATTGGTAATTATGGAGCTTGGATAATTGATAATATGCATGCCAATTTGGAAAAGAAATCAAAACCTCTTTGCGAAGACCAATTTTCAAAAATTTGGCATAAACTTGGGATGATTTGATTTCTTGACGATTTTGATGATTAATGATTATATGCGCATTCCCTTGCTTAACTTATTACTTGTTCTACTTGGGGGGAATTAACATGCATTTTGAGCATTTTTTTTTAATGGTTAATATATGATTATGGAATTCTCGAATTTAATTGTTACAAGTGTTGGGGGAATTCATATTGATTTTGATAATTAATGCTTATATGTGCATTGCTTGATGAATTGATGGAGTTATTGGAGCTTATATCTTTTTAACCATGTTGTGCAATTGAGAATTTGTTCATTTTGAAGGGGAGACTTTACCAAAATTTTTGTTCGCACAAAATGGGTAATATCTTCATCGAATTATTATTTTTTATCTTGTTTCAATTGTGTGTGTTACTTGATAAAACTTGTGGATTATTGAATATTGAAGTGTTGGTTGGCTAATGGTGTTGTTGGGTTGATGATGGAGTTGATTGACAAACCTTTTTGGAAGTGTTTTTTTTTCTCTTATGTGTATAAATGGTTTTACTCATTTTTTAAGGGGAAACTCTACCAAATTTTTGCTCACCAAAAACCGAACTTGCATGTCCTTCTTTTCTCTTTCTCTTTTTGATATTGAAGGGGGAGATAATTTGAGAGTTTGATAATTTGGGAGTTTTTGGGAGTTTTAAGAATGAATTTGAAGATGTTTTATAAATGGAAAGATTGTTGAAAATGCTTACTTGATCAAAAATTTTGTTATTGACCATTTCTTAATTTGGCCATATATTTAGGGGGAGCATGTAATATGTTTCACTTTAGTTAAATTTTTTAAATTGACCATACATTTAGGGGGAGCATATAATGTGATTTTGAATAATATACATTTTGAATATTTCTTTTGATGTTTGGTATTTGAGTATGATGATGATTTTGAGATAATGATGATTTGATCATATAGTTGTTTTATATGATAATTTTATGTCATGAGTTGTTGATTTGGTAATTAATGGAATAATGGTTCATGATATTTTAGTGTGATTATTTGTATATGGAGTTGGCTTTTATCATGACCTATAACAATTTGGATGTATTATTACTAGATCTTGTATTTGAGCTGATGCTTGTTGTTAGGGGGAGATTTTGTCGAAATTTTTATTCAGACAACATAGGTAACAAATTTGCTATTCTTTTCCTTTTCCTTTGAGTTTTCTTTTTTATGATGAAGGGGGAGAAGAATACATTTTTTTTTCTAAATCATGTTTTTAAATTTATAAAACTTTACCACTCTTTTTCTTTGCCAATTAAGTTTTCTTTTTGATGATGAGGGGGAGAAAAATGCATGTATTTAAATTTATTAATTTAGTTAATTGGCAATTTGTGAAATTTGTGGAATCATTCTTTAAATACATGAAATGTTTGTCATCATCAAAAAGGGGGAGATTGTTAACATATATGTTTTCATAATATTGATTTTGATGATAACAAACAAGATTAAGAATGATTAATCATTTAAGCTCAAATCATGTTTTATATATTTTGAATAAATCATTATTTCACATTATAAATGTTTTATATTTTGAAAAATGATTTATCAAAATATACATGTATCTAGGGAAAGTATGCATGTATGCAGTGGGAGTTTGTTTCAAATCATTGTTTTCTCTAACCTTGCATTAATTAATGAGGAGCTTTTTATAACTAGGTTAAATCTTTGTAATGTATTTTGTCATCATCAAAAAGGGGGAGATTGTTAGCTTTTATAGCTATAGATATTGATTTTGATGATAACAAAACACATGTATTGATTAAACAAAGATTTATAAATTGTGTTTTATAATAAGAAAATAAAGTTTTAAAATCAAAGTGTTTTGTACTAAAATGAATGTGTTATAAAATCTTTGATATTGTTTTTCAATTTCGGATTTGGACCTATTTGAAACTATTTATATGTTTTGGGCCATACTATAAGTTATGAATATTTTGGACTAAAGTGAAAGGTTTTGAAAACTTTGCAAATATGGGTATTATGTTGAAAAGGACCTTTGTGCGAAATAATATACTCGTTAGGGCCAAATCATAATTTCAGAAAGTTTTTGGAATAGTAAAGTAATATTTAGAAATTCTGAAATTGGACCTATTTGAAAAGTTTTCTGACATTTTGGGTCATAATACAGTTTGATAAACTTTTAGGGTCAAACTGTAATTTCAGAAAAATATTTCACTATAGCCGTACTGTAGCCGTTACTGTAGCAACCGGCAATCCGGTTGTGTAAATCCGGAAATCCGGTTTCGAGCAGAATGTCACCAAAACGCAAGCGGCATTCCGGTTCTTCGCATTCGGCAATCCGGTTCGAGGCAGAATGTAACCAAAATGCAACCGGAATTCCGATTCCAACAAACGGCAATCTGGTTTTTCAGAAATTCAAATTTGTGCTGTAACGGTAACATCAACCGGCTATCCGGTTTCCACATCCGGCAATCCGGTTCCGGCCAGAAATGAACATAACGGCTAGTTTTTGAGTTCAAACTATATAAACTCAAAACCATTTCATTTTTGGCAACTCAAGCAAGCATAAACAAGAGCACACAACATATATTGAGCTTCATTTTCGTAACTCATTATTTATTAGCTCATCATTGTTCTTCAATTTGTATATCTACTCTTAGAGAGAGATTCATTGTTGTATTTATTATTTCTCATCAAATTGTGAGTGTACAAGTGAGGGAAACACTTGGGTTAAGAGATTGGGGATATAATCTCTTGTTGTAAAGGTTCATTGACACCTTGAAGTCAATTGTAATTGGTTGAAGCCTTGGAAAGGCTTGGATAGTGAAATCCTCAAGCGGGTGAGCTTGGAGGCGTGGACGTAGGCGGGGATAGCCGAACCACGTAAAAATCCTTGAGTTCGTTTTTCTCTTCCCTTACTCTTTAATTATTGTGCTTGCATTAAATTTATTGTTTTCGAATTTATTAAGGCATTAGATTAAATTGTTGTGTGGATTTGCTAGGATAAATTTTAAAATTCCAATTCACCCCCCCTCTTGGGTTGCACACTTGTATTTCAATTGGTATCAGAGCGAGGTCACAGGTTCAAGCCGCCACAGAAGCAATTTTGTGGGGGGGGGGATTGTTGAGGTTATGGGGCCCCAACAATTCTTCTGTGCGCTTGTGGGTGTAAATCCTTCTGTGTAATTCCATTGAGGTGTCAGTAAGGCGACCTAGGGCGTAACTGCCCGGCCTGTTGGCACAATTACAAATGTGTGCAGCCCCTCATGTCCATCCACCGCTTAGTGTGGGGCTCTGCGCTTCCATTGTATAAGGAAATAAAGTTGCACCTTGGCTATCAGCTTAAGCTTTTAGCCCAATGGCAAGCGCTTGATCCTAAAAAAAGAGGCATTCTTATTAAATTGATGACTATTTACAAACATAGGAGGATGAGTCTTAATATCAAAGGAACTCAATTGAGTAAACATAGACACTGGAATTGCTAACAATGGACTTATTGAATTAAAAACAAACTCAGATGAGGTGGACATTGGAATAATAGGACTTGATTTATCACATACAACATTTAAGCTTGGAACTTGATAAAGACCTCCTCTAGCAATCTCCCTGAGCAATGTGATCCTTGAGTTCTTGTCCTTAACAAAACAGACATGATTGTAAAATTTAATGAAAATATTGTTATCAGCAAGCAATTTGGAAACATTGATAAGGTTTTTAGTAATTGTAGGTACATGTAAAACATGATTAAGGTAAATAGGCTTTGTAGACAAGGTTTTAATTGCAACAGATCCAACATTATGAATAAGCAGTCTCATTCCATTTCCTACATGTAGTTTTTCAAAGCCATGGTAAGTTGAGTATTTAGATAGTATACCTGCATCTTGAGCAATGTGATTAGTTGCTCCAGAGTCAAAATACCAGGCTGGATCAACTACACTGTTATAGTTTGCCAATTGTGTAGAAAGAGGTACATTATGAGGAATACTAATATTTCCAACATACATGTTTGCTGTTGGAACACCGTTATATGCACCATTTGCACCTTAAAAATCAAAAACACCTTGAGGATTCACGACACCTGGATTCTAATAGGCAATATAACTAAAAAAAAGTCCAGTTTGTCTAGGAAAATTAAGTCCGAATCCATATCCAAAACCAGAATCGTTGTATCTAGAACCTCTGCCAAAATAATTTTGATTATTTCCAGGAAATCCTCTATAATTCTGACATCCACCTCTTCCCCTAAATGCATCAAAACCTCTGTTTCTAGGAATAAAGCCCTGATTGAATATGTGTTTACACTTATAAGCTACATAGCCTGGAATGAAACAGATTTGACACGCAACATCTTTTCCAAGACCCGTACTACTGTTCTGATTGTTATCATAAGCACTAGAATTTCCAGCACCTACATTTTGCGGATTATATCCAGATTTATTATAACCTTGGCCTTTCTGAGTAAAATTTGTTGTCATATCATGCAGAGGTTCATTATGAGATCTTCCTTTGCTCATTTCCAACCTAGTTTCATGACTAAGCATTATAGAATACACCTCCTCAACAGTGAGTTTTTCTTTTTCTAGTATAGTAAGTATATTTGTAACTAAAGATTCATAGTTATCATCTAATCCAGTAAGCAAGTGCATAATCAATTCATTTAAAGTAACTGGATTACCTCCAATGGCTAAACTATCAACAATTTTCTTCAACTTATTGAAATAATCACTTATTGAGAGTGATCCTTTCTTTGTTGATTGAATTTGCATCTTCAAAGGTAAATACCTCGCTTTAGATTGTGACATGAAGATTTCGGCAAGCATCTCCCAAAGCTCAAGTGATGTTTCATAGTTGATCACCATGATTATACGTTATCCACTATTGATGACAGCATCCAGCTCTGTAGAAGTTCATCGGTTTTCATCCATAAGATATAATCTGGATTTTCTTGTTTTTGTGAAGCTTCAGCTCTAAATCTTCGAAGTTCTTGAGTTGATTCAATGAGATAACGTTATGGAAACACATCCTCACCGTTGATGAAGCTTTCGAGTCCATTACCAATGATTGATGTTCTAACTTGAGCCTTCCACACTAGATGGTTTGATCTGTCGAGCTTTACAGGTTGAACAAAGTGAAATGAGAGTCATGAGGAAGCTATATGATTAGATCCAGACATAGGTGTTTGCCCTGATACCATATTAGAATTAATAAAGGTGTTTGGCATAAGAGAAAGTGAAAGAAAACTTTAAATGAGAAACTTCTTATTAATTAAAATCTAGAATTATACATTATGATTGTGTTAACCGCTATTTATAGTTACACTAAAAACTAATTCCAAAAGCATAGCTCAAAGCTACAATATTAACAAACTAATCAATCTTCCAATCATAACAAGCTAGCTGGATAATTTGTTACAACTTAATCAAAGCAACTAACCACCCAATCTAGCTCAGAAGCTTAGTACATCATCAGCCAGCTCAGCAGCTTTAGCTTATACACTTAACAAGAGAAATAGAGAAGACAAAAAAGAAGAGAGGAAAAGGAAAGGAATAAAAGAAGAGAGAGAGAGAGAAACAAAAAAGATGAAGAAAAAGAAGAAACATATGGGAAATGTTAAAAAAAGGAAAAAATAAAAGAAAAGAGAGAGAGAGAGAGAGAGAAACAAAGAAAACAAAGAAGAATAAGAGGGGAAAATGAACTGATGCAATGCAATATAAACCCCAGTCTCAGTCAGGTTTCCATTATGCGAGTTTTCCGGCATTATTTTTTTTTATGCAATACAAGGTAAGTGCCAAACAATGTATTATAATATATATTTTAATGCAATGTAGAGCTCTAATACATCATAATGACGCATGCCAAATGTAGCCGAAGGAAATAGAACAAAATTCAGAAACTTAAATGTGAATTTAATTTAATCAATAAGCTTTAACTTTTTGTTATAAGAGTTATTGCTTCCAACTTTCCAAGAATCTTTAACTTTGCGCACAACAAGGCAATGGCATTTTGGAAGGAGATATACAGGAATGCCGATAATTGTATCGTATATAGAATATAAGGAACACTAGTATATAATTATATAGCAGGTAAAAACCTATTTAGTCCCTCTATTTTAAGATTAATATTCATTTAGTCTTCGTATTTTTAAAAATACCTTGAAACATTTCTGTCGTTAAAATATTAATACCCCTATCATTGCTTTTTATTTCTTTTGGCTTACTTTTACAATATTATCTTTTTATAATAATTTTTTTATTTGGACATTAATAAAAATAAAATAATTAAATTACCAATTTAACCCTAAAAAATTATATTAATTTTTTTGCAAGCACCACTTGCACACTTGATAGTTTGTATACAAATTTTGACAATTTAATTTTTGACAACTAAAAATTAATAAAAATTTTTAGGGTTAAATTGGTAATTTAACTATTTTCTTTTTATTAATGTCCACGCACAAAAATTATTATAAAAGGGTAATATTATAAAAGAAAGCAAAAAAAAAAGTAATGGTAGGAGAATCAATACTTTAATGGAAGAAATGTTTCAAGCTATTTTAAAAAATACGGGGACCAAATAGACACTAATCTTAAAATACAGAAACTAAATGAGCTTTTACCCTTATATATCTATCAACTTTGTAAAAAAGAAAGCAATTCCCTCATCCAAATAGTATATCTCAATATGGGGTTCAGCTTTTCTCTATGTAAGTTTTGAAAAGTTTTTATGACACGAATGGAAAGTCCAAAGTAATTGCAAAGCAAGATCAGGGAGGGTTTCGTAGTCAAAAATCAAAATACCAAAGTCTCTTCTTCCTTTTAAACTTTACTATTTGTATTTAAAACTGAACAAAATTGATAAGTAGTCGTTGTAGTATGGTCAAATGTGAAATTGTAGTGCACAATTTGAAGTTTGGTATCTAAATAGTAAATATAATGAAAAAGCAAAGGTATTGACGTACGAATCAAAAGTCAAAACTTGTTTATCAGAGACAATTCAAACTTTCAAAGCATAGATTGGACCAAAATGTGAAAATCTGAAAATTGTGCGAAAGAGCCAAGAATCTGGGAGGTTCCTTTCAAGTTTCAAGCCTCCTCTTAAGAATAGAAAACATTACGTTCCTGGCCTGCTTACCTCAAGCGTATAACATGAATGACGCTCACGTTTTCATGGCCATGGCATACGTCTACTAAAGAAAAGTCAAGAGGTCAAATTTTCCCATAAACCTCCAATAAATTATCATATCATTAAACCTCCCATAAATTATCATATCATTTTATTTATTTACGTTTTTAGAATTTAAGAGAATCATTGGAACTCTCTGATCATCATCACCAGAAGCAGCAGCAGCAGCACTACTACTCGTCATCGTCTTCATCACCCAAAAGACTTTTCGATTTGTATGCGTTGATGAGTAGTCAACCACATCCATCATCATCATCATCACCATCATCTAATGGTGTGTCGAACTCGAAGAGTTTAGTGATTCCAGCACCAAAGGAGAAGATCGAGATGTACTCACCAGCCTTTTACGCCGCGTGTACTGTGGGTGGGAGCTTGAGCACCGGCCCCACTCACATGGCCGTTACTCCTATCGATCTCGTCAAGTGCAACATGCAGGTTTATTTTCTTCTCCTCCTTTTTAACTCTGCCATTCATTAAATTATATTGAAACTATCTTCAATTAAAAAAAAATGTTGTATGAGACAAACAGTGTTTTGAAAAATTCATTTTTAAGCAATTTCTTTAAATTATTATAAACAAATAACCTAATTAATTTCAACATCTAGGTCGAATATTCTTATTAATTATTTTAAAATGGCTATTAATATTAGATTTGAACCTTCTCCTAAATTAATTTTTTCCTAAGGTTTAAATAATTCAATGAAATATATTACTTTTCAGCTTTCCCTATCTCAATTTCCCTTTTTGAGATTGTGTGGATTGAATAATTCAATGGCAACTAAGAGTGTTGTGTGGTTAGAATTTATTTATTAATTACTTTTCTACATTAGTTTCTAAAATCGTTCTTGTTACTCCTGAATTTTAGCTTTCTCTATGTGAAATTCCCATTTTTACACCACATATTTTGTTAACCTTTCGCATACCTCCCCTTCACCCCCCCCCCCCCACCCCAAAAAAAACCCAACAGTTACTAAAATCATCATTCTGGAGTGAAAATGATAATTTTAGTAACTGACATAACAAGTATTTAAGAAATAAATTTTAACCAAAAAATAATATAGCTGCCACATGTTGGATCCTCTAAACCTAAGAAAAAAAATTTAATTAGAAAAGAATATGAATCCATTAATAATTTAGTAAAAATTGATATCTATGCACTTATATATAGTTTGTATCTCAACTTTACATTTCATTCATCATGTCACTTAATGGATGGATAATAATATCAAATAATACTTCTACGAATTAGTGAATTACTATATTGATTAGTGTGATGGATTATTGGACAAATTACTAAATTCCAAATGTATAAATTTATTATTTTCTTTCATTTTTTGGTGAAATAATAAGACCATAAAGGTGCATAGAATTCGAATGAAGTTAGTTTGAATATAATTAAATTTTGTTAATAAAAATTTATATTTGTAAATGAAAAAGTAAAAGTAAACGCTTTACTTGGACTAAGAATTGTGCATTTGACCTTCAACTTAGGATTCATTGAATGCGGGAGACAGCTAGGTCCTACGTCCCATTGAAATTTCAAAGCTTCTAAGAACTAGTTTCTTTCTTTCAGAAATTGTTTTCTTTTAAAACAACAACAATAATAATAATAAGTTGACATTATAATAGTCCCAATTTTGCAGATTGACCCAGCAAAGTACAAGAGCATAACATCTGGATTTGGAGTGTTGCTCAAGGAGCAAGGAGCGAAGAGTCTCTTCAAGGGTTGGGTGCCCACCCTGCTTGGTTACAGCGCTCAAGGTGCCTGCAAATATGGATTCTACGAGTTCTTCAAGAAGTATTATTCGGACATTGCTGGGCCTGAGTATGCTGCCAAGTACAAGACCTTGATATACCTCGCCGGCTCGGCATCCGCTGAAGCTATTGCTGCTGTTTCTCTCTGCCCCATGGAAGCCGTTAAGGTCCGTGTCCAAACTCAGCCTGGCTTTGCCCGAGGCCTTGCTGACGGGTTGCCCAAGCTTGTGAAGTCTGAGGGGGCTCTTGGGTAAGTATCGTGATCTATATATATATATATCGGAGATATGTACACACAAGCTAATAGGTATATGAGACATATAAAAAATGTAAAAATGTCATAATTTTATTTTCAGTCTTATTATGATATTTTATAGGAATTGCGTTAGATGATTAAAAATTCAATAAAATTTAATCATCTATTATCGTGTCTAGATTGTAAAGTATGATAATTAGGTCAAAATGTTGTACCTCATTAATGTGCCCCACATCCTAGACACTATTAAGTGATAAAAAAATCAATGAGATCTGACTATCTGACTATACTCAAATAGATAGTATTTATTTAATAGATGCCTTTGTAAATTCTTTAATTACTTTGATATGTAAATATACAAACAATAAATGATAAATTTTACTTGTTTACAGGTTGTACAAAGGGATTGTTCCACTCTGGGGACGCCAGATTCCATGTAATAACCCATAAACTACATGTTAACAATTTCAAATGTGCTTTGTTGTGTATTGTTTGGATGACTTTATGCTGAGTGTTGTAAAGTTGTTGATTGTTTTGCATGCAGATACGATGATGAAATTTGCATCTTTCGAGACAATTGTGGAGATGATGTACAAGCATGCAATCCCAAAGCCAAAAGAGCAGTGCAGTAAGAGTCTGCAGCTAGGTGTGAGCTTTGCCGGTGGATACGTGGCTGGTATATTCTGCTCACTCGTGTCGCATCCTGCTGATAATCTGGTGTCTTTCCTCAACAATTCCAAGGGAGCCAGTGTTGGTGATGCCGTGAAGAAGCTTGGGATGTGGGGCCTTTTTACCCGTGGCCTTCCCCCTCGTATTGTCATGATCGGAACTCTTACTGGCGCTCAATGGGGTCTCTACGATGCTTCCAAAGTTTTCTTCGGCCTGTAAGTTTGTTTGTTCATCAACTTATTTTATCCTAAAATTATTTTTCCAATAGGTAAAATCGAAACGACGCCGCTTTGATTTTATCTATTCGGGAACCAAATCGGGCATAATTACAGGGCTTGTTTTTAGTTTATCATAATCTTTACAATCAAATTACTTAATCGGTATTTCTTTAATTTCAGGCCAACTACTGGTGGTGCTAATGTTCCTCCTGCAAAAGCATGAATTACTTGAGAGAAGATGGTTTAGAAGAACAATGATTTTACCTACAAATATTTGATTGGCGAATTTATTTTTACACGGATCAACAGGAATAATGATGGTTAATCTCATAATTCGTCTGTCACTTGATTTGTTGATTTGTTATTATCGATTGATTCATTTGATGTATAAATTTGTAATAAATTGCAACGGACGTGATGAATTAAAAAAAAAAAAAAAATCTTCCAGACCCAACCACAACGCGCGAAAATCTCAAAGATGAGTGGCCAAGATTCGTTCTCCAGACTCAAATCGTCGCGCCATTTTTCGGGGGGAGAAGTGGGCCCTCTTTAACTACTATTTGACTGCGCGGACCTGGTTTTTCCATGTCGCCATGTGGGATGCTGATTCTGAGCCGTTGGCTGGCGCTCTCAAAATCCAAGTATCCAACGGTCAACTTATTGATGCACAAGTTGAACAATGGACACTGGAGCCACGGTAGAGATGGTAATTTGAGGGTTTGGGTCGGGTTTTTTGAAGTTCAGGTTTAAGTTTATATTATTTAAATAAAATTCAGACTTTTTAAAAGTCTGTCTAAATTTAGACGGGCTAAGGTTTGGATTTTTTAAATTAATTATAAAATATTTTTAAATTAAAAATATATATTTACATTAAAAATAATTATCTAATATATAATAAAATAATAATCAGATAAATAAAATATTAATAATACAACCTAATAAAATAAAAAATACTAATATAAAAAATTAAACTAATTAAATATTTTGAGTTTTTTATTTAAATAATTTATTTTTATTCATAATTTTAAAAAACTTAGGCTAAGTTTGGATTTTTTTGTAAAGTTTTTGTCCAAGCCTAACATATGTAGGCTTTATAATTTTTGGATCCATATCTAAATCCACCACTTGAGGGCCAGGCCTGGGCCGGCCCGAACTTTTTTGCCACTCTGAAGCCTTAGGTAGTGGTCATCTAACCATATTCCATGAAAATTTGTTTGTTGGTAATAATTACACTATTTTGTAAGCCTAATAATAATAATTTTAGTAATATTAAAATATAATTTAAATAACACTAAAATACAACAGTTGGTAGAAAAAAATTTATTTTAACGATAAAATTTTAAATTATTAATTGAATATAAATATTAAAATAAAAATATTATTTTATATGATATAATGTATAGTACATCAAACATAATATTATATTATAATTTAATATAATATAATACAATACAATATAGTGTGTATCAAACATACCCTAAAAAAAACTATATTACAGTAATGTCACTTACCACAACTGCATGCACAAGTTGTAACACGTAATACAATAAAATTCTAATATTAGATCAATTCAATTTTTTAATAAAATAATTATGTGACTAATTTATCTATATAAAACACATCATTTTTGAATCACCATTTATTATTAAATCTCAAGCCGTAAATCTTTAATTTAGAAGACTAGTTTTAATACGAAGAACAATGTAAGGTCATATTTTATTTATATCCTTTCAAAGCTTTTAACACATGTTTTTGATAAAAGAATGCAGATTAAAGTAACATGTTAAATTAACTAAAGCTTCGGAAAAAAATAAAATTTAAAAAAAAAAGTCAATAAAGTGTATATAAATAAATAAAAGTCAAGAGGGCAAAAACTCGCGGCAAAACCTTTTATAAAATATCACGTTTCCTAAAAAAACGCAAACATCCTCGTTTTCATTTAAAGCTGATTTATCGCGCTCCATTTATGGCTCCAACCACAAACGTTCCCCTTTCATTCGTTCCCTCTCTCTCTCTATATTCAGAAACAGTCTCATTTTTCAATTTTTTCTTTTTCTTTCTCGTGAGAGGCCAATACAACACAAATAAAGCTAAAATAAACGAACCTTTGATTTCGATATAATTACGAAAATGGGACAGTCGGACGATCAGCACTACTCTCGCCAGTCACTGATGCCGAGCTTTCTCTACTCGTCGTCGTCCAAACGGCTCTTCTATTTGGACGCCCTGATGAATAATACTAAAGCTGGATTGTTGAATCGATCAGCGCCGTCCGTTTCGCCGCCATCCAGTGGTGCGTCAAAAACGGCCAGCTTTGTGATTCCGGCGCCGAAAGAGAAGATCGAGATGTACTCGCCTGCTTTTTACGCCGCGTGTACAGCCGGCGGGACGTTGAGCTGCGGCCTCACTCACACGGCCGTTACTCCTCTCGATCTCGTTAAATGCAATATGCAGGTCCTCCCCTTTTTTTTAAAAAAAAATTAAATAATTAATTAAAATCTCATTCTTATTTCTAACAAAATTAATCATTAATCATTAATTTGCGTAGGTACGTGCATCTGCATTTGAATGTGGTTTTATAGGAAGTGCATTTCTAAAATCACTTTTTATAATATTTTTATCTGTTAGATAAACAAAAAAGCACTTTTAGCAGCCAAATGGGCTGTTGTAAATTTGATTTTTGTGAAATCTGGAAATTCGATGCTTTGTTAATAGAAGCATATAGTTTTTTTTTTCGTTTTTTAATATTTTTGTCTCAAGGAGATATTCAATATTAAATAATTTTTTGGCTGGTGGCTTTTGAAAGTTATACATGTGTTGACCGTCAACAGCACTCCAAATGCCAATGATAAAAAGAGTTCCTTTGGTGAAGTGGATATTGATATATTTTTTTAATACTTCAGATTGACCCAGCAAAGTACAAGAGCATTACGTCTGGATTTGGAGTGTTGCTCAAGGAGCAGGGACTGAAGGGCTTCTTCAGAGGTTGGGTACCAACCCTGTTTGGTTACAGCGCTCAAGGTGCCTGCAAGTTTGGATTCTATGAGTTCTTTAAGAAGTATTACTCGGACATTGCTGGGCCCGAGTATGCTGCCAAGTACAAGACATTGATATACCTTGCCGGCTCAGCATCTGCTGAATTGATTGCTGATGTTGCTCTCTGCCCTATGGAGGCCGTGAAGGTCCGTGTCCAAACTCAGCCTGGCTTTGCCCGAGGTTTGGGTGATGGGTTGCCCAAGTTTCTCAAGTCTGATGGTGTTTCTGGGTATGGATTTTATTAATGCCATCTTTGGTTCTGTGATTTCAGGATTTATTATTGCTATGAATTTTGAATTTTATATTGTAGATTATAAATGTTTTGCAGGTTGTACAAAGGACTTGTTCCTCTTTGGGGGCGCCAGATTCCATGTAAGTCAAAAACTTGTTCATATTCTGCTGGGTTGCTTAAATCTCCCTGGTCTTTTACTATTTTGGGATTTCAGATCATTTCCTTTGTTCTTTGGCGTTACCACATTTTGCAATTTGGTTGCTGATATGGTAGAAAAATACTGCTGCTGAGTGCAGCCACATTTTTCCTATCGTTAATGCTTTGATTGCCTTAAGCATTTCATTAGATATCTCAGATCATTTTAACCATGACAGTCATGATATGTTTCTCTGGAGTTGTAAATTTCTGTGTTGTTAAAAATAAGTCTATTTAAGTAGATAGTAAAAAAATGAAAAACAAACTTCGGTTAATGGTCTGATACAGCTAACGTATTATGAGGTGAAACAACTTAACAACTTAGGTTGATTTTTGGTGTAGGTTAACCAAGTTGCTTGTTTACTTATTTTGCTAAATGAGTCAAACTCATTTTGACTGAATTCTGTAGAAATAAACCCAATCCCTAAGTGTTATACTTGGTTCAAATGGTGTTCATGGCTATGTTTAATTCTGAAACATCTACTTAGACAATAGATGTTTGCTATCTATCACCAAGTAGGAAAAAGAGAACTTTGCCGCTCCATCAATTTTCATAAGGGTGTTACCACTCCTTTCTACACTAATCAAATCATTGTATTCAATAGCATGGACTTTGTTACATATTGGCGTTTATCTAGAGCCCAATTTAATGTGCCTTTAATATATTAAATATTGGTGCATAAGAGGTGGAACTATGGAGCTAGGATATATTGACAGTGAGTATGCTTGACTATCCTTCTGCTGCCTTTCATCTAATTATGTTGCAAGAAGAGTTTCAATTCATACTTACTATTCATTTTTATGGTGAGGGTTGCTGACAATGAAAATGATTGTGTTGCAGATACCATGATGAAATTTGCATCTTTTGAGACTATTGTAGAAATGTTGTACAAATATGCCATCCCAACCCCTAAAGAACAATGCAGTAAAAGTCTGCAGCTTGGTGTGAGCTTTGCTGGTGGATACGTAGCCGGTGTCTTTTGTGCAGTTGTTTCACATCCAGCTGATAATCTGGTTTCTTTTCTCAACAATGCCAAGGGAGCAAGTGTTGGTGATGTGAGTGAATTTTGAACACATCCCATGCATATCTATACTTATTTTTTTTGATATTTTCATCCACTTTGCTCATGTTATGTATATTGCAGGCAGTGAAGAAGATGGGGTTGTGGGGTCTTTGTACTCGTGGCCTTCCCCTTCGTATTGTTATGATTGGAACCCTCACCGGTGCACAATGGGGTATCTATGATGCTTTCAAAGTTTTTGTTGGACTGTAAGTTCTTATCCTGCATTTATGGAATTGTATTAAACACTGTTATTTATTTTATTTTTTTTCACTAGCATGCTTGAACAATATTTGCTCAGAGAAGTTTTGTTTAGTGCTTTTGTTTCTTTCTGCAATCAAGTAATTGGGAGCTTCTTGTTTGCAGGCCAACTACTGGTGGTGCAGCTCCACCTCCTGCTGAAAAAGCATGATTCATTGCTGGTGGTCAAGGGACAAGGAGCACTAGGATATTTATGTGTCGAAATTGCAGAGTTGAGTTTATCTTTTGACGGATTATACTATTAGTGATGCTGCTGTTTGTAAAGATAAAAGAGTTGTTTGGTTGGAGAGAAAATGAAAGAGAAAACGGAGTGAAAAATGTTGTATTGATCTCTCTGATTACAAGTATTTATATATGAGTCTATAAAGAATCTTCTACACTCTACACATGAGCAACGTGTTTGTTTAATGCTAATGATCATAACTGATTCAGCTGACTGGACTGCCACATCAGCACTACTACTAATTTCACTTAACTAAACAGAAAGCTAACTGTAATTAACCAATTCAAATATCTTAACAGCCCCCTTCAAGCTCAAGGTCTAGAAAGAATATTGAGCTTGGAACGCATATAATTGAATTGATCATAAGCCAAGGGTTTTGTAAGTATATCAACTTGTTCATGGCCGGGAACATGGCTGCCCTGAAGTTCCTTTTTGGCTACATGTTCTCTAATGAAATGAAGATCAAGTTCAATGTGTTTAGTTCTGGAATGATACTTTGGATTACTAACTAATGCTTCAGCACTTTTATTATCACAATAGATAACTGGAGTTTGCTGCAATGACATCTTTAATTCTTTAATTAAGTAATCTATAACACCTCTGCTGCAGCTAGAGCTAAAGCTCTATACTCAGACTCAGCAGTACTCCTGGAAATTATGTGTTGCTTCTTTGAAAACCATGAAATTAGGCTATTTCCCAAGTAAACACAATATCCTCCCACTGATCTTTTATCATCCAAATCTGAACCTCAATCTGCATATGAGAAAGTTGTGAGACTAAGAGATCCAGAACTATAGAACTGCAGGCCATAGTTTGCTGTATTCTGCAAATATCTCAATACTCTTTTGCAAGCCTACCAGTGAAAGATTGATGGACAAGCAAGAAATTGACTAAGCTTATTTACTGTAAATGCAATCTCAGGCCTTATTAAAGTAACATATTGTAGAGAACCAACCAAGCTTCTGTAAAGTGAGGGATTTTCAAACATGGCTCTTTTATCCTTAATCAGCTTCTCTGTTAAGCTCATAGGAGTTTGACATCCTTTGCAATCTAACATCTGAGCTTTCTTCAATAAGTCTCCTAGATACTTAATCTGTGATAGATGCAATCCTTCAACTGATGGGGTAACTTCAAGACCAAAGAAGTAATTAACTCTCCGAGATCCTTTAATGTAAATTCTGCCCCCAACTTATTTATAACTCCTTCTACAAACTTAGAGTTAGAACTAATTATTAAGATATCATCCACATAGATAAATATAACTACAATGTCTTCTCCCACATGATGAATAAACAATGAGGTGTCAGATTTAAAAGCAATGAAACCCCACTGCAGTAAAGATGACTTCAATCTATCATACCAAGCCCTTAGTGCTTACTTGAGTCCATAAAGTGCCTTGGTAAGCTAGCATACATGTGATGGAAACTGAGGATAAACAAAGCCCTCAGGTTGATGCATGAAGACATTTTCAGTAAGTACGCCATGGAGAAACGCATTATTAGCATCTAGCTGTCTCATTGTCCAGTTATGCATAACAACAAGACTAAGAATAACTCTGATTGTGCATTGGTTAACAACTGGACTAAAGGTTTCAAAGAAGTCTACACCTTGTGTTTGATGGAACCCCTTTGCAACTAGTCTTGCTTTATACTTGGATATGTTGCCATCTGGATTATACTTGACTCTGAAAACCCATTTTGTTGCCAACAATCTTCCCTGGTGACTCTTTGGGAACCAGAACCCAAGTTTCATTTTTCTGTAAGGCTTCATATTCATCTTCCATAGCTAGTTTCCACTTAGGATCTGCTAAAGCAGCTTTTACAGAATATGGCTCAAGCTCTTGGACTGCTATTAGATATGTTTTGGGTTTAAACACTCCAGCTTTTGATCTAGTGACCATGGAATGGGTGTTTTGGATAGCAGGTGTTGATAAAGGTAGTGTTTGTGGCTGAGTAAACTGATTAGCAAATAATAGTTCTAAGGTTAAGCTTTGTGATAAAGTGTTTGGAGATTGTTGCACAGATTGTGTTTCAAAATGACTTGAATCAAGAGCTGTACCTGGAGTTGGAGAGCTGAGAGAGGATTGTGTGCTGCTTATATCTTCAATGACTGTTGGAAGAGAGAAATTTGTAGAAAGAAACTGACTGATTTGGCTTATAGAAAGGAAAAAGTTCTGAGTATATAAACTCATATTCATTAAATGCCACATGTCTAGCAACATAAATCTTTCCAGAGGAGTCAAGAAACTTATACCCCTTATGTATGGGACTGTAACCAATCATGACACACTTTTGTGTATGAAAATTGAATTTGTGCTTACTGTAAGGCCTGAGAAAAGGGTAGCATGAGCAGCCAAAAGTTCTAAGAAAGTGATAGTTAGGTTTTCTGCCATAGAATTTGGTAAAGGGTGACTGATTATTTAAAATGGGTGTTGGCATTCAATTTATAAGAAAAAAGGCAGTATGAAAAGATTCCCACAAAAAGGATAAGAGTATTTTGGCTTGAGCAAGTAAGGTTAGCCCTGTTTTTATAATGTGTCTATGCTTCCTTTCTACCACACCATTTTGATGATGTGTGTGAGGACATCTATGCCTAAAAACTACCCCTTCTTCTTTAAGAAACTGTTGAAAATTCCTGTATTCTCCCCCCAATCTAATTGTAAAGCTTTGACAGGACACCCAATTTGTTTTTCAATTAAGTTTTTGAAGAATTTGAAGGTGTCTAGAGCTTCTGATTTTAGAGTTGAGGGGAATATCCAACAATATCTGCTGTAGTCATCCGCAAAACTTATATAGTATCTATAACTATTTGAGGAAGGTAATGGTGATAGACCCCAAAGATTAATATGAATAAGTTCTAGGGGAGCTTTAGTATTGATGCATGTTGAGTAAAAAAGAAGCTAATGCATTTTGCCATATTGACATGCATCATAGAAATTAGGCATAGTAATAGGGCAGTTAAGTGACAGAGAAGACAAAATACATTTTAATACATGCTTGCTAGGATGACCAAAACATTGATGAAATAAGTTTGCTGACTTTATTGACTTGACAGTGTTAGTATGACACTGAGGAATACAAGCGTTATTCTCAGCTGAATTAGAATGATTACAAGTTGAGTTATTGAAAATAGAAAGCATAGAACTAGGACCACAAGTCATATTACAAGAGTTTGAGACAAAGTCATTTTTTTATAGCAGTTGATACAATCCTCCTCTAGCAATCCCTTGAGCCAGATGCACTTCCCTCTTCCTATCTTTAATAAAACACATATTTGCAACAAATTCAATAATTAAATTGGTATTCTCAAGTAATTTGGAAATGCTAATCAGATTTTTGGTGAGCTGAAGAACATATAAGATATCATGCAAATGTAAAGATGAGCCATATGATGTAGATAAACAGGTATATCCAATATGTGGGATGTATAATCCTTGACCATTACCAACATGCAGTAACTGATTACCTGAATACTCTTTTCCAAGATTCAGACTTTGCAAATTGTTGGTGAGATAGTGCGTTGCCCCACTGTCAATATACCAGCCTTGATCAGCCATTTCTCCTTCAAAAGTTGTAAGAAAAGCTACTCTTGGTACTTGAGACTGAGCTGGATTATAGCCAAAGGTTGGATAAAAGGGAGCAAAATCTCGATTAAACTTGTTTATGCACTCAGCTGCAGTATGCCTCAGTTTAAAACAGATTTGATACGTGACAGTGGCAATATTTGGATCAAGGAAATTTTTGCCATTATTAAAACTTCCACTACTCCTGACAAAGTTACCATTGCCATTGCCACCAACATAACCTCCATTTCCAGCATAACCTTTTCCTTGATAGTTTCCAGTTTAAAATGATCCTCTTCCTTGATAGTTTCCAGTTTAAAATGATACTCTTCCTTGATAGTTTCCAGTTTGCATACCATTACCACTCCAATTATTATTCCAATTACCTCTCCCCTGACCTTGTGTATAACCTCAACCATAGCCACCTCTGCCTCCATTATTGTTCCCAGCATTTTTGTTCCAATTATTATTGAACTGATTACTACATTTATTATTAGATCCAGTTTGAGCAATATTAGCAGCATAATTCAATTTAGCCGCCTTGTTAGCACTTGACTGATGTGCTTCCAGCCTAGCTTTGTGAGTTAAAAGCATGGAATATGCTTCATTGATAGACAATTTAGAAAGATTTGCTTCAATGTATACAACTACAGGGTATTAGGGTTAAACTAATCTAGAGATCAGGTGAGTAATGAAATCTAAAGAGCTGATAGGATTTCCAGTAATAGCTAATTCATCAGTTATCGATTTTAGTTTCCTAAAGAAATCATTCATAGACATTGATCCTTTTTTCAGATTGTTAAGCATTATCTTTAGGTGAACCTTTTTGGCAAACGTTTCAGATCCAAACTGTTGCTCAAGACTTATCCACAGATCAAAAGAGATTCCAGAGTTTACCACAAGGCTGAGAATCTCGAGATTAATAAATGACATCAACCAGCTCAGTAGCATTTGATCATTCTTCTTTCAAGCTGTGAAGGTTGGATTGATCGGAGTTTCAGTTGTTGAGTCTTTAGAATTTTGAGGAAGAAATTGATCTGGATAGCACTTTGAACTATCAAGAAGATCTTCAAGTCCATAAGCATGAACTAAAGAAAGGATCTGAGATTTCCAGATCGTATAATTCGATCGATCGAGTTTAATTGGTGATGTGAACGTAAATGAAGAAATGGAGGTTACTGTGTTTTGATTAGAATGAGCTAAGGCCATTTTTCAGCTTACAGATTTGACTCTGATACCATGTAAAGATAAAAGAGTTGTTTGGTTGGAGAAAAAATGAAAGAGAAAACAGAGTGAAAAATGTTGTATTGATCTCTCTGATTACAAGTATTTATACATGAGTTTATAAAGAATCTTCTACACTCTACACATGAGCAACGAGTTTGTTTAATGCTAACGATCATAACTTATTCAGCTGACTGGACTGCCACATCAGCATTACTACTAATTTTACTTAACTAACTAAATAGAAAGCTAACTGTAATTAACCAATTCAAATATCTTAGCACTGTTATAGCAAGAGTTGCTTGTGTCATCGTATTCAAACACAGTTCATTTTTATATTATTCTTAATCTTGCTGTTAATCGTGAGTTTTGATAGGATGGTTTTGTTAGATGGGCATTTGCTTGAAAGTTGAGACAACAATCACTATTGATGTCCGCAAAGTTTCCGCTTGAAGAAATAATGTGCATGGTTCAATAAATTTTGTTTTGCTCGAGTTTATTTCACTTTTAGTAGCACTCTATGTCATGATTTTTTATTGGTAATTGAAAGAAAAAAGAAATTATGATTTGAGATGTTGCTATCCGTTTCACACTGCAGTGTAGTATTACAAACAACATTGATTGTGTTAAAACGTGCAACGGGATGTGTCCTTACTTGACGAAAGAGTTTGCATGTAAATTTAGAGAGCAATCTGTATTGCATTTTAACTCATTTTTGGGTCTTAATCATATGCACCTGCAGAAATTTGTAGACTTTGTTGTGCATATTGTGCAAACTTATTATCATTTATTTTTGGGTTAATATCAACCCACCCCATCATTTTTTGACAATCTTCATAGGTACCACTTTATACTGATAATAGTGAATATGTACCCTAATGGTGGGACTGGCAGTATAGTTGATCGATTTTACTTGCGCAAGTTCGAAATGACCTTGATGTTAGCTAATCAATAAGATTATTGCCACATCTCCAGATAGAATTGTATTTAAGTTTTAGCTTTATTTTATAAACTTTTACGTTTTAACTGAAAAATAAGAAGGATATATCCCATCCACGGTCTAGTGTTAACCTCAGAGTTAGTCCCACATGTTTTGTTGGATAAGTTTACTTTTACAGCCCTTGTACTTTCAATTAGTAACATTATATATTCTAAATTTATTTCAAAATTCATTCCAATTGAAGGTGCTATTCATCATGTACATTAAACAATAATGAAATAAATTATTTCAAATATTGTGAAAAACTATCTACCATATCTTTAACCAAGCAATATGGAGTTGTTTAGACTGTTATTATTTTCGACTTCACCTTTAGACTTCTTTCCCTAGTGATATCTTACAAAATTTCTTCCGCTTTTTTGTTTATTTTTGAATTTATCTTGTTCAAGCATAAATCTGGTCCATTAAATATTAAAGCCCTGTTAGGTATCGAGATTGAGCAGTTATAACTTTTAAGCTACGTAATTAAAGTGTTTACTACTGTGGCTTGGAAGCTAAATAGATTTGATCTACTATTTATGTGCCAAAAAATTTATAATATCTTTATAAAATCTGTCAAAATTATATTCAAAAGTCATATTTATTAGACATTATTAATTTTTATTTTATAATTATATTTTTATTCTTTTTAATATCAACCGATAACACTTTAATTTCAAAAAGAGTCTAAATAGGTGAAATGTTGATCTAATAAATATTGTGACTAGTAATTTGTGGTGACTATAATAAAATTAGGTTAAAAAAAATCTCCTCATAACTTTATTTTCATTATTTGACTGAAAATTTCTTCTCCACCTCTTCCCTCTAGTGATTATACTTATTCTTAGTTAGACCACAACTGGGCATGACTTCCTATTCTGAGGAGTACTCTTGGTTAGTCATTATAACTCATCTTGTATAGACTAGCATGGAATTAAAAAAGCAGAAATATGATGAGTCTTATCTTTTGGCAAGTTTTCGTCTTGTCTTTTTGACAAGTAGTTCTGGAAAAAAGTTCGTCGTGACTTCCCCATTGTCTTTCAATGGCTAGTTCAAGTAGCCAAGGAGCTTCTGACTTACAGTATAACTATGCTCGGTTGCAGCTTGATGAAGAGGAGGAGGGGGGCCTTGAGGTAGCTGGAGAAGAGGATGAAGATAGTGGTAAAAATACAGTTGATTCACGATTATGCCTTGTGGGTCGATTCTTAACAGATAAGGTGATAAACTTTGTTGCAATGAAGAATACCATGACAGCATTATGGAGGCTGGGAAAGGGTATTTGTATAAAGGCCCTTTTCTCCGACACTATTTTTATTTCAATTCTTCATGAAGTTGATGTAAGGAGAATTCTCGATGCAAGTCCATGGACCTTTGATCAACACATTTTGCTGGTCCATAAACTAGGGGCTGATGAGCAACCCCAAAATGTTGCTCTCTTTCACACTACATTCTGGATCCAGGTTTATAATATGCCACTAGGGTTTCAATCTGAAAGAATACTACAAAGCATTGACAACTACATTGGTTCATTTCTAGAGTCAGACAAGAACAACCTCACCGGTGTATGGCGAAATTATATGCGTCTGAGGGTATCGCTTGATGTGAGGCAGCCGCTTAAACGTCGGATGCGGCTAAAACGAACAGGTGGAGAATAGTTTTAGGTGAATTTTAAGTACGAACGCCTCAATATTTTTTGCTTCATATGCGGCTTATTAGGCCACACCAAGCGTAACTGCTCAACATTATATGATTTCACGGAATGCAATTCAGCTCGACCTTATGGTACATGGATGAAAGCTCCCCCTAGGCGTGGTATGATGAACTCTGGTGAGCGGTGGCTGAGGACAGAGTTACCAAGAATGGAGGAAGATATCTCTGACAACTGGGCAAAATCCGGAGTTGGTACAGCAGTGGGTGAAGATAGGACCACCAAATCTTCTACGGAAAGAAGTAGAATATGTGCGAAAGAGAATATGGACAAGTATGGGTCTCAGGTTTTGGACACCCACATCACTGACAGACCTAGCAACCAAGTGGGAAGTAATGACAAGGGAATGGGTGGCCCTGCTAGTGGTATGGCCTCAATCTCAGCCATTGACACTAGCTACGATTCTCAATTAATCATCTCTGAAGCGAAATGTCGACGATCAAATCATGGGTCGCAGTTTATAACGGGTCAAAAAGCAACGAACAACCCGACCTAAGAGGAGAATATAACTGCCCCAAAAAACAGACCAGCGGTGGGACCTGTGAAGCAGGCCCACCGAAGTTAATGAATTACCTTAGCTGGAACTGTCATGGTTTAGGCCAACCATGCACAGTTCAGGTGGTCGCAGAGCTAGCCAAGTAGTATAATCATGCTTTTATTTTTCTAATAGAAACATTGTGTTATAGGGAGACGTTAGATAAGCTAAAAACTCAACTGGGATACTCAGGTTTGTTTGTTGTGGATAGAGTGGGTAAAAGTGGCGGGCTTGCTTTCTTTTGGAAGCCCAATTACAAGGTTCAGCTTCTTAAATTTAGGAAAACTTTTATTGATGTGTCTGTGAAGAATTTTGAGGGGAATCAATGGTGGGTCACTGGTTTCTACGGCTTCCCTGAATCTTTCCGCCGCCGTAAAGCTTGGAATTTGTTGCGTTCTCTAGCCCAAATTTCTTCTTTACCCTGGGTGTGTGTGGGGATTTCAACGATCTTCTTCACCCTAGTGAGAAACGGAGGAAGCATGCCCACCCGAACTAGAAGTTGCAAGGATTCTAGAAAGCAGTTTTGGACTCGGGGCTTTTTGATTTGGGTATGAGAGGGTATCAATTCACTTGGGAATGCTCACGGGGAACAATAGATTGGGTGAAGGAGAGGCTCGATCGTGCGCTTGCCTCTCATTCTTGGGTTTGTCTTTTCCCAAAAGCTGAGGTTAGTAGCTTGGAAGCTTTTTGCTCTAACCACCTGCCTATTTTTCTGGATCCCGTTCCTCTGGTGAGTCCTCGAAAGCCAAAGAAGTTTCGTTTTGAGAATAAATGGCTCCACGAGGCTGACTGTACAAAGATTGTGGAGAGTAGTTGGAGGTCGTCGATTAGGATGCCTATTCAAAGTAAGATAGAGGCTTGTGGTGCTGCTCTTCTTTGCTGGGGCAACCACTTCTCTCAGGACTTTCGTGCTTGCATCCGGGATTGCAAGAAGCAGATGGCTTCGCTTCAGGGCAAGAAGGACTCGGGTAGTGTGGATTGTTTTTTTGAAACTCGGAAGTAATACAATAAGCTTCTTCACAGCCATTAAACTTTCTGGAAACAGAGGGCCAAGTCCCTTTGGCTTAGAGCAGGGGATATGAACTCAAAATTCTTTCATGCCATGGCTTCAACTCGGCAGAAGAAGAATGAGATTAGTAAACTCCGAAATAGCCAGGGTCAGTGGTGCATGAATCCGGAAGACATAAATGAGATAATCACCAACTACTTCACTCAGCTTTTCTCTACTGAAGGTGGCCTTTGTGAAGAGACTGTTCAGTGGGTGGAAACTAAAGTGTCGGATGAGCAGAACTTCCTTCTCCTGGAAAAATTCAGTACAGCGGATGTTCGAGAAGCTGTTTTCAGCATGCATCCAGATAAGTCTCCTGGTCCCGATGGTATAAATCCCGCTTTTTTTAAGCAATTTTGGTCTATTGTTGGGGCTGATGTTGTTGCTGCTTGCTTGAACTTTATTCATAATTGTGAATTTCCTGCTGGCATGAATGAGACCCTACTAATTCTGATTCCTAAAACTCCCAACTCGAATTATATTACCGAATTCAGGCCTATAGCTTTATGTAACGTTATTTACAAAATTGTTGCTAAAATGTTAGCTAGTAGGCTTAAGTTGATCTTAGGTTCTATTATCTCGAATTCCCAAAGTGCTTTCCTTCTAGGCAGATCTATAGTTGATAATGTTATGATTTCAGCAGAGGTTATGCATTATTTGAAGAGGAAAAGACAGGGTAGGGTTGGGGCTGCTGTCCTTAAAATTGATATGTCCAAGGCTTATGACAGAATAGAGTGGAATTTTTTATCGGCTATTATGCTCAAGATGGGTTTCAATTCTGTGTTTGTTCAATTGATTATGCTTTGTGTGTCCACCGTAACATACAAAATCCTCCGCGATGGCCTAGAATTAGGTCCCATTGTTCCTAGCCGTGGTCTTCGGCAAAGGGACCCGTTATCGCCGTATTTTTTCATTATTTGTGCTCAAGGTCTTAGTTCTATTATCAATCATTATGAGAGAGCAGGGCTGCTTCGTGGGATCAGAATTGCTCGGGGGGCTCCTAGTTTAACTCACCTTTTCTTTGCTGATGATTGCTTCCTTTTTTTCAAAGCCAGTATTCAAGAAGCCCAAGTAATAAAGGCTGCCTTAACCCTGTATGGGGCTGCGTCGGGTCAGTGAGTAAACTTCAACAAATCCTCTATCTACTTTAGTGCTAATACCACCTACGAGGTTGAGCTTTCGATCTGCAGTTCCCTTGGGGTGAGAGGCACAGCAAACCATGGTAACTACTTAGGGCTTCCCTCTTCCATTGGCAGAAGTAAGGCAGCCGTATTCCGTTACATTCGTGGGAGAGTTTGGAAGCGATTACAGGGGTGGAACCAAAAGCTGCTGTCTCGAGCAGGTAAAGAAATTCTCCTCAAAATAGTAGCTCAAGCGCTGCCCATTTATGCGATGAACATATACCTCCTACCCATGGAGCTTTGCTGAGAGCTAGAGCAGATGATGAATTCCTTTTGGTGGGGCAGGAAAGGGCCGGGCAGTGGTGGTATCATATGGATGACATGGGAGAAAATGTGTAAACTTAAGACTCATGGGGGCCTAGGATTTAAAAGACTACATCTGTTCAATGTTGCAATGCTTGGAAAACAAGGTTAGCGTCTTCAGACCAACCCCAACACTTTGGTAACTCACCTTTTCAATGCTAGGTACTACCCCAACTCCTCATTCGTGGAGGCTCGCCTGGGAAGCAACCCAGTTACGTTTGGCGCTCTATTTTAGCTACCCAACCAGCCCTTAACCGAGGTGGTCGCATCCATATTAGAGAGGGTCTGCACACTGTTATTGGAAGTGCCCCTTGGCTACCAAACAAGGACAATGGTTTCATCACCTCATCTATTCCAGCATTTATCTCCAATACAATAGTTGACAGTCTTATGGTGCCTAACCAACGTAATTGGGACTATGATGCGGTGGTTGATATCTTCAACAGCAGGGATCGAGATCTTATCTTTCGAATCCCTCTTAGCTCAGGGTGGGACATTGATACCTGGTTTTGGCTGCCTGACTCCAAAGGCATGTACACGGTTAGAAGCTGCTATAGAATGCTAGACTCACTGCTCTCTCCCCTCAGCAGCAGCACTTGGCGTAAATTATGGCAGCTCCATGTTCCTGCAAAAGTCAAGAATTTCCTTTGGCGAGCTTTGGCCAATGTAGTCCCAACTTCAGATAACTTATGGCAACGCCGAGTTAAGGTACAATCTTTATGTCCTATATGTCACTCTTACTCAGAATCCATTTTCCATATCCTGGTATCGTGCCCTTTTGCTAAAACCTGCTGGACCTTCTTTACAATTGGATTCAATGGGACTTTCTTGTACTTTGACCAATGGTCGGGGGATGTGTTTGGTTTTTGTACGCTTGAGGAATGCAGTTTGGCTGCTATGCTTTGTTGGGGCCTTTGGTTGAATAGAAACAATAAGGTTTGGAAAGGTGTTAATAGGAGGGTCCAGTCGATGGTTAATGTGGCTGGTCGATAGTTATTCTCTTGGCAACAAGCTCGTAGGAGTGGTCTTTTTCCCACTCCAGAGCAGGTTTCTCTAGCTCATGGTTCTGTTAGTTGGATTAAGCCTAGGGCTGGGTGGCACAAGTGTAACGTGGATGTTGCTCTTAGTAGATCTTGAGGGCTGATTAGCATAGGGGTTGTTATTCGCTCAGATGAAGGTGCTTTTATTGTGGCAAAAAGCAACACCCTCCCAGGTAGTTTTGATCCTCGAGAAGCGAAAGCTCTAAGCGTTAAGGAGGCCCTCAGCTGGTTAAAGAAATTTTCTTTTAATTCTGTTGTGATAGAAATGGATAGTTTGCTAGTTTTTACTGCTTTACATGATAGGCTTGACTATCCAAATGGTTTTGGCTCTATTATTGCCGATTGTAGAGCTTTGGTTTTGTCTCTAGGAGAAGTGGCATTCTCTTTTGTCCGTAGATCTGCGAACTCCGCTGCCCATTCTGTTGCTCGGGTGGGGAGTTCTATGTCAGGTTCGGGAGAGTAGAGTTTTGTTTCTCCTCCCTTGTTATGTAATTCTTTGACTGGTTAATGAAAATTCTTCCTTAAAAAAAAAAGCATGGAATTATTTGGGCTATTCTTGAATTGTTCCTAGTCCCACCAAGGATTTCTCCTCTATGGACTGATTCTGTCCTGATCAATGATCATGGTCTGACAAGGAATTCGTTCTTTGTGAACTATTATTTTTGGTAAGTCATCATAGACTGATTATGATTTCTTTAAACTATTATTGATTATTGGTCAGTTATTGTTGTCTAACCAAGAATTCATTCTTTTTGGACTATTTATTGTCAGTCATTACGATGGGACTATGAATTCCTCAAATTATTGACCCCCATACCATGTGACTATGAATTCCTCAAAATTATTAACGCCATGCCATGTGAGAGGCAACTTCAGGACCATCTCGCTATTGGTTGAGTAGGTACACCCCCGATAAATCGTCCTTGTCTAATTAATTATTCTTTTCTTACGGACATTTTTTGACTAATCATTGTGGTTTGATAAAAAAATTCCTTCTTTGTAGACTATTCCCAATCTCATCTTGATCTCAACAATAGTTCATTCTTAATATTCATCATGATCTAACAAAAAATTCTTTCTTTATTGACTATTCATGGCTAGTCATCGTAGTATCACAAGGAATCACTTCACTTAAATTTGTTATTTTTTAAATTAAAATAATTCACTCTGTCCACTCCCCCCACACCCCCAAAAAAAGAGAGAGATAAGCTCATTCTGTCCTGTTCTAACATATAACTACCGGTATTTTGTGGCTTGTAGTTTTTGGGTTGATTGCTCACTAATTAAGAGAGAAGAACATTAGCAAGAAAATGATTAAATTACTACTAAGTTCATATATCAACGTACCGTTTTCATCATTTCTACTCCAAGATATGACTATATGAGTTTTAAGAATGTATTTCTGTTGCTCCGCTTAACACGTTTCACCAATTTTGGAATAATAAAACCAGAAAAAATGATTTTGAATTCTTAATTTCTTTTTTTTTTTAAAAAAAAAAGAAGTATCCATACGGGTTTCAGAAAAAAGTTTCTAACGTAACTTTGTAATTTCTGCTGTGCATTTCCACGAACAAAGAAGGTTTGTATTTCTCGCGCAATGGAATCTCATCTTTGCCTTTGTTGCTCAACAGAATTGCATTTGTTAAGCATAAATTATATCCAAAATAAGAATTTTAGAATGCATCAATGTTAATACAACCAATTAATGCATAAATGATAATATAAATAAATTTAATATGACTACTAATTACTTATAATATGGCTCACATAATAACTTTGATGTATTTTAAAATTTCTTCTGAAGAAAAGTTCTTTCAATAATTTTTTACCACAAGATGGAAAAAATAATTAATGAATGCATATTTTTAGAATACTATTTAGCTATCATATATGAAATTTTCTGTTGCAAATTATTCGGTTAAATCAAGAGGGTATACAGTGTCGAAGACTATTCTTGCAAAAGTATTACGAACTTCCTGCGGGCTTCCGTAAGCTAAAGACTCATAATCTATCTTGCTACCTTGCTTCGATGCAAATCTTCTCTCTGCACCCCCTCTCACACACTCAAAAATCTTGCTTGCTTTCAAGTATAATGCTAGTGGGATGAAAACCTGCACATTTACATCTGAAAAGATTCAGGATGGCAGGTAGGATAAAATTGAAGTGGGAAGGATGAAAGAATGCATGGTATGCACCTAGAATTAGAAACTAACTGCACCAAAATGACTTCATAGTTTGGAGGCACTATGATAGTGCAAAACATTAGAAAGCTATTATTTGAAAAGACAGATTTCCTCATTAGTGAAGACAGCGCTATGATGCACCATGCAAAACTAATAACATTCATGTTACCACCTAATGCCATTAGAAGTTTTAAGAAATTTTCTGAGTTCATTGGTCATTGTCAGGAAAAAGTGATCAGCTAAATATCTGACTGACTTTCTATTATTACTTAGTTTTGTAGATCATTCCAGAAAATCTCCCAAGAACTAATAATATACTAGTATAAAACCAATTGACGGCATACTTGTGAGTCTGTCTACTGCCACTCTGTTACATAAGATTGCATAAGGAAAGGGAAAATGAAATAAACGCTCACCAGATCTGAAAATGGGGCTCGAGAGTATCCTGCCATTGCTTGAGAGACAAAATATTCATCGGTCATCTTAGACAGGGCACCTTTTGATGATTCTGCAAGATCCATAACTTCATGTTTCAATGACTCAAAGTCCAGATCCCGAGGTTCTAATAATTCACAAAAGCTTTCATCATGGGACTTATTAATCCTCCTTGCAATCTTTACTGCTTCCAGCATATCTCCACCATTGTAGACGGCAAGGCTAAACACAGCTACCACCAAAGGATCCCTAGATTGGTCCGACAAAGCTTTGTGGAATGCCAAGATTGCAATCCTGAATAATCAGACATTTATGGATAACTGGCTTCAGGTACACCACAGTCATGTGACAATAAGGAAACATGTATTCCTAGCACACATTTCTGATAGAAAATAAGCATTTTATCAGCATTTGTCCAGTCATCTAATTGGTTAAAAGCAGGGCAAATATAGGCACACATTATCCTCAAAACAACAAATTAAATGCAAAATTACAAGAGCAACCATGTGGAATTTCAATTCCTTAGATAAATGACCAAAGGGATTAATATAGCTAGCGGCAAGCAGTTATTAATTTCTAAATCTGATCAAAGTGATTAATAAAACTAGTGGTAAGTAGTTATTAGTTTCTAAAACTGAGCCAAGGGATTAATATAACTAGTGGCAACTAGATATTAATTTCTAGAACTGACATAACTCAGTGCCCACAGAGACAAATCACATCTTCATATTTGGTTTTTATTTTTATTATCTTGCACTGATAATTTCTCCTACCAAGCTGGTAACTTGACTTCTCTAGTATGCTGGGATGCTCACAGACAAATCTCTAGCTTCCCCTAAAAGTGCTCTCTTCACCTAAAAGAAAGGTTAGTTGCTTTGAGATTTCCTTGTACTTTTGGCTAACCAAAATTCAAGAAAGGGTTGGAAGCATTACAGATATTTCTTCTACTAAATGCATCAAAAAAATTGATAATCTCAAAGATATATGTTAGGTATGCGTAGTCTGCCTATATTACATTGGAACATGGAATACCGTGAAAGCCAAACTGGGAAGCCAAATTGTTAGAAATTAACCTTATCTAAGAGAAAAACTTAAACAAATTTGTTAGTTAAAGATCTTACCATAAGCAACTGTGGCATGGCCTGTCAGGTGCCAGAAGTTTATCCAGGTTAGAGAAAAGTGACTGCAGACGAGAGACCAGAATGTTATATTGAATACTTTTCAATAATTGTGCCTTTTTGTAATCATACCCAAGTAACAAGCCACAGAATTTCACAAGAAAGATCTAATACGTGGGACAAAGGAGCATATAGAAAAACACAGTAAATATTTTAAAGCTCCAGCTCAATATCCACTGGATGGAGTGTAAGCTGAGTGTGTTTTTGTTATGTTCTTCAGATCGCAAAATTTGCTAATAATTAGCAACGAGAAAAGTTTTTTATGTGAAAATTATGTTTCTCACATGCATTTCTAGATAAAAATCAGGTCTATGATGCTTTAAAACTCAGGCAAGGATATAAGCTTCCTCTGCTACAATCAGTTTGGCCTCTTGAGTATCCCAAAAACTTAATATTTCAAAAAAGAATAAAGTAATGATCAAAAGAAAATATGTTGATATTACCAAAAGCATGTTAGATCTCTTGTCACGTCTCCGGAAACCATGCTTGACAAGATATGCTGCCTGTGAGATGGAACACATCAATCCAAAACACCGTACCTGATGAATAATAAGTAAACAGAACTTAATTATCAAATCCATACCTGAATAGGTAGAAGTACTTCCAGGAGTCCAAATTTCCATAATAATCTGAGAGAAGCTTCAGCAGAACCATAAGCTAGCATATAGTTCATTTCCATCAGAAGCCTTCCCTGAGATATTTGAAAACATAAGAGCAAAACCAGAAACATTTTAATGTTGGCCAAATGCATGAATAATTGTAAGTCATCAGGACAGACTTTTTTAAATACCCTATCAAGTTTTAATATTGACGGAGATAGATGTTTGACAAAATGAGCGGTTTCCCGCGAAAATCGGAATCCTAACCGGGCAGCAATTCTTATTGCACGCAGAATGCGAGCTGTTAAAAAAAATGGAGTCAGACAGTTTTTTATTGGTTTTAGTGCAAGAAGATGAAGCATAAACTGAATTAACAGTGTGATTCTTGCAAAGGTAAAAACTAATTTCAGTAAAACTGCATATCAAAACTCACCACAATCCTCCTGAAAAGACGTACTGGCAGGAATCACAGTTTGCACCTATGATCACATAAGAAAAAAGTGAGGACAACATACATCAGTAACAAGTACTAAAAGAACTCAAGAAACAGCAGTTATGAAATACATTCACACTTTAGCTTTCCTAATATCTTCAATTCCTCCAATGTAGTCATAAATAATTTTCGCATATGGATCAAACATCAAGCTGCAAAACAAAGAGGTATGTTAACCGATGTCAAAGAACGCTACTATACCAGATAAAATTGCAATAATCAGGGAAATCAAAGAGAATCAAGCCATCCTACTCTAAAAATTTGGAACAAATAACTTCAAGATCAAAGGGTCATATAAAGAACCCGTTAATTGTAAAGTCCCGTTGCAAACAATTCCTCCACCGAATGAAATCCTTCTCATCACAGCCAATAGGTCTCTCAAATTCATATTTGAAGTCCCTACTAAACCTCCGTCCACTTGTGCTAAAACTTGAAACCTAATTTGTGAAGACATTAAAAATATTTTTTCAAAAATAGAACAATCGAAACTCTTGACAAATTTGACTTTCTCTGCCAGCTAACTCACTAATTAAATTTCTCAAATCTATCTGATAATTAAAGAAGATATTTAAACATGAAAAAGCAACAAACCTCCACGATGGTATTCTCAAAGTGAACATGACAAATAGGAAAACGTTTGCCAACTATTTCACACTGCGAAAATACCCTCACCACCTGCAAATCCAGTAGGAAATTATTATGGTATCTAAGTAGTGAAAATAAGATTTATCTGAAAAAGAAAAGGAGTGAAAATGGGATGTCCTTTTATGACGGAGCAGTAATAAAAGTATTGACAGTTCAAAAGAAAAACTTCTTCAAATTAATATGCATGTACAAGTTATAATAATAACAAAATGAGAGAGGATCTTTCCAGACACCATGATGTCGGATAGAATAAATACACAATCAAATTAATACACCATCATCTTTGATCGCAGTTCTACCCGACATCATAGTGTCTGGAAAGAACCTCTCTCATTTTGTTTGTTAGAAGCATCGCCGACTTACACAGCTATTAATCAAGTTCAATAACTCTTCCATAAACATTTTGTGACAGATAGAAAACTTCAAAATGTCAAAATCTATCTACCTTTATTTAAAATGCTCCATCTCAGAAATTCACAGTCAAAAAAAAAAAAGAGACTCTAACATATCTAGATATAAGAAAAACTGCTCATAGTGCTTTACATAACATAAACCATCCAAATTGGACCAAAAGGAGCTTCACTTATCCCTTTCCTCTCTTTTTCCTTCTTTAATTACGATTGGCATGCTTTGCTTATCCCTTTTTACTAAGTTTATTGTCTTGACTAGTATACAGAATCCACCAAAACTGTGCATACAACAAAAGCATTACTTGAATAGTCCAGAAAAAATAGTCTCAAAATTCCTACATTTTGATGAAAACCGATATTGCCAGGCAGGCAATTCAAAGAAAATACATTTGGTTAATGAATTGTATGTCTAATTAGTAGCCAAAAAAATTATGGTGCTAATAATATTTAAAGGAACATAACAATTTGATACAAACTATAACATCACCATCTCCCTAGCATTGCAGTAAGTAGAAACTGAGAGTAACCTCTTTAAGTTCAGCTGAAGTTATTATGTCAAAATCCTTTGGAATTCGATTCAACATAAGATCCCGTACACAGCCTCCAACAAGGTAAACTTCATACCCTACAAGGGAAAAGAAAACAAAAAATAAAAGAAGAGTTGCTATTAGATCCTAACTAGCTAGGATAGAACAGGAAATTATATGGTAAAGAGAAGTTAATAAAGATGCAATTGTTGTGAAACAATCTGAGTTCCTATAGCACTGAACAATTCATCAAGTTCAGAAACATTGAAGCAAATCATTGGTGGAACTAGATCACACTGTGGCAAGCTTAGATGTCATAAGTCATATTGATAAATAACGAACTCCAGTATATCTAATTCATGGCATATTTACTCTATAAGATCATTTGCTTAGCTTATATCCATTATAAACAGCATAGGGAAACAGACTCAAATCATTCCCTCCAACATTCAATCAGCACCAAGATCACATATCACAAAATTTTAACTCCAACAGATTAAAAAAAAAAATCAACTCCAAACAAAGCAACATAAATTACATTCATTTGAAAGTACAAGAGCAAAAAAAACCTTTCTTCTTGAGCCCATTGAGAACCTTTCTCGTTGGCTTGTCGATCATGGAAGTGCTAATTCCAAGGTCCTTGGCATTCAATTTCTTCCATTCCGGTTTCTTTTTATCTAATTCACCCACTTCAACCCCATAAAAAATAAATAAATAATTAATTAAACCTTTCAGAGCCACAAAACACAAGTCAATAAACAAAGAAAATAACTTTACTTGCCTTTGTGAGGGGAATTATCAGAATTGTAAGTGTTGTATTTAATTAGAGACTCGGGCTCATCAAGCGTCACAATTGCCGCCACAGAGCCGAACCGAGCCTGAAAATAAAGAACCCAGTTAATTAAAATTCAGACACGTGTGCTTAGAGATAAAGAAATAATAAAATACCTTGCGAATGCAGTGAAAGAGCGAAGGTCGAAGTGAGAATTGGGGTTTACAGGAGAAAGCTAAGCCTGAAATCGCCATGCGACGTGGATGAAGATGAAGATAAGCTTAAACCCTGTGAAAGGGCAATTAGGGTTTAAAAAAAAATCGTCAAAAGGTTTTGGCCGCTAAGAATAGCCAGCCTATGCGACACGTGGCACCTCTCTAAAACTCTTTTAAATAATTAAATTTCCATTCTTATGTGGTTGGGTTTTTTAAATGTTGCTCAGTAACACATTGCTAAATAAACTAACACTCGCATTTCAAAATTTTAAAATTTACCATACCAGTCCATTTAAACACCCAATATATTCTTACTAAGTTAGTGAAGCCAATTGCTAATAGAATTTATTTAAATAAATTTTTTTGTTAATAAAACTTCTATAAGTAGAATTTTTATTAAAAAAAATCAGTTGTTTAGTTATTAATAAAGACAAAACTACTTTTATTAAAAATTATAAAATTATTTTAATAAGTAAGTTTGCTAAAGTTATGTTATGAAAGAAATAAAATAAGATTGTCAAATAAGTGAATGGCGTTTTGAATATTTTGAATATTCTTTAATATTCAAAAACTCTACTAAAAAATGACATAAAAACATCAATAAATTAAAAAAGAGTTTGTGAAATTAAATAAGTAATTATAACCATTGAATAAGTCATGCTAAACAAACACTAAACTTAATTTATATAGTAATACACCATACACCATAATACACTAAGGGCATGTTTGTTTGCAGCATTAAAGTGGTATTATAACACTATTTACCAGCTTCCGTTTCTTTTTTTTTTTCTCTTTTCCAGCTTCCGTTTCTTTTTTTTTTCCTTCCTCTTTCTTTTCCAATTGATTTTTATTTTAACTTTTGTTTTTTTTCCTTCTTCTTTATTTTTCAATTGCTTTTTATTTTAACTTTTATTTTTACTTATAATAATAATAAAAAATAAAGATAACTTTTTAATTTAATATAATATTATATAATATTTTCATTTTTAAATTATAATTTAATATAAATTAATAAATATTTAATTTTTTATTCAATAATATTATATTATATTTTTATTTTTATATTATAATTTATTAATAAATTATAATATAATATAACTAATAATAAATATTTAAATATGAATAAATTTAAATATTATTAATTTAAAATTAATAATAATATAAATAATAACATAAAATATTAATGCAATTTAAATATATTAATATAATATAAAACATTAATATAATATAAAAATTAATTTAAATTAATTTAAAGAATAATACAGTACAGTGTAGCACCAAACATTGTATAACATTATTATAATACAGTGCTAATGCAATACAGCATAATACAATACACCAGTATTAAAATAATGCAATACAACATAATACAATACAGTGTGTCAAACGCACCCTAAACCCATCAAATTCATTTATTTATGCCAATAGAACAATACACCATAATACAGAAAAAACCACCGTTGTTGCAAATCTTGAATTGGTGGTATGAAAATTATATGTTATTTGTTATGAAAATTAAATAAGTAATTATAACCATTAGATAAGTCATGCTAAACAGACACTAAATTTAATTTATATAGTAATATTAAACCCATTAAGTTCATTTATTTATGCCAATGAAACAATACACCAAAATACATAGAAACCACCACTGTTGCAAACCTTGAATTGGTGGTGTGAAAATTATTTGTTGTATTTTTGTTTTTCATATTTGATAAATGAGACCTTGCGTATGTCTCGAGCATTGGAGATTGGATAGTTGGTTCAACTCTTCGCATAGAACCTACAATGATATCCATTTAATCTATGAATGATGGGAAAAGGTATAGGCTTTGATAAGCAAGCGTGATGTTGATGATGATTAGTGCTGGAGATGAAAATAATTTTAATGCCTTAGGTACAACTTCCAGTCGTAGAAAGAGAAATGAATGACAATTCTTAGTTTCATTTGTTTTGGGGACATTTTTGTTTTTTAAGTTGTGTACCAACCAACTAACGTTGTATTAGTACTCATGACTAAGGATTATTTTTTCTTTTTTGGTTTCATTCACCTTATTGTTGGATTTTTAATCTAATGTTGGGCTTATATATGAATAATATGTACTACAAACTGTCACAAAAAGTAGAGGTGGGTAAATGATCAGATTTGAAAATTTTGGATTCAGATCAAATGAGAATGAAAAGCTCAACCCGCTCAAATTGGATTCCCGATCATATCGTGTTCAAATCGAATTAAAACCCAATCCAATCCGAAAATCCAGTCAGGTTGGCACAATTAAAAAGAAAAAAAAGAAATTTTAAACTTAAAATCTAAAACCTACCTAATCGATTGAGCACTCAACTCACAGCCTCACATCACAATTCACACACAGCCCACTCGGCTCACACCACGCACACACATACAAAACTCACCCCCCACATAGCCACACACACAACTTACCCCCCACATGGCCACACACACAAAGCACTGCAGTCATTACTCAAGCACTCACTGATAGGATTATATGCTCTTTTAAAGTATATTAATTTATTTTCTTATTAATAAAATATTTGAGATATTTTCAATTGCATAAATATATATTGAATAAGGTTTGTTGAATCATATTATATGTATTTATCTGATCATCATATGGATTCACAAAAGATATAAATACAAGTTATCTTATGATTAAATAAATTTAGTTCGCAGTTGATAAATAGAGTTGGACGCTCTATTTATGTTTAGATTGTAGTAAATTCATTAAATGATTTGTCTTAATCATATATGAATTTACTGATGTAGTTTGAGTACATTGAGCTGGATTACATATGAGATTTAATTAATCTTAAAATGACTGTCAGACTTATTAAATCTCATAGGCATTGATTTTACTGTAATATTAATCTTGAGTTAGTTATGATTTCACGATTGTAATTGTTATTCTATTTGAGTTACCAATTGGCACGATACACACTTGTGGTCAAGATTACCCGGTATCTTAGTGAGAACAAAAATGAGTATTGGAGTTATAGAGTAATGATATAGAATTTGTACAACACATCTCTTTATAAGTTTTTTGTACTTGATCATAGAATTCTCTAGCTAGAGTGTGTCAACATAATTTGTATGTTGAAAATGATCATTAGAGAAAACCAGTAAGTATCAGGGAATAAGATGTAATTAAATCGATTGGACAGTTGAGATATTGATTTAATTAATGATGTGATACATATGATTATGCAGTAAAGAAATTAATATGGCATGCGTGGAATTATTATTCGAGTACACTATCCTAGATAGCATACAATTATGGAGGTCAATTCCAATCTTTTAGTGGAGTAGATTTGGAATTAAATAATTGGACTAGTTTAATTACAGGCCTAATTATTGTAGCCACTATTGTATGTATCCATATGATCCCCAGGTTAGCTCACTTAATTGACTGGGCCGCCATTGGATTAATAAGCAAGATAAATAGCTATCTATTTTAAAAACCTAAATATATTATTTAGTGGGAGACTCCATTAATATGCTTGAGTGTAAGGGACCTTGTATTATTTTATAAGGTGAACCCCTATAACGCAAGAACAAGTAATGTGACTTTTGTTTTAATTATTTTTTAATTTAAATCAAATGGGATTTAATAGAATTAATAAATAAATAAATATGGAGCTTAGGGTTTCCACTAAATAAAGATATAAAAATGCTTATTTTCTCCCAAAATATATAGAACAACCACTTTATACAGATCTGAGAAAAAAATTTTCTCTCTAATTTTTGAGAGAAATTTTTTTTTGGCTGGTTGCTTATAGTGGTGATAAAGGCGCCCACATGTCAAGTGCAGATTAAATCTGAGTCATAATCTGGAAGGTCAGTGGTAACAGATTGTGATCTAACATGAGTGGTGGTGACAGATCGTGATTTGCGAGCTTAAATCACTTCAGCGGAAAAAACAAAGATTGTTCATCTTCTCATATTTTCAAGCTATGATTTTTAAATTTCGTATTCAGATATATTGTATGAGATCAGTCCTAAAAGTTTTTATAAAAAATTTAAAAAACTGATTTTTCTCCAACAATTGGTATCTGAGTCATCTCATATTAATATATAATAATATTGTACGAAATAATCTTGAAATTTATGTATTAGAATGACACAGTTTATTCAGATATATATTATTTGTTTAATATATAAATAAAACATGTTTTGATTTGTTTTAATTCATGGCTAGATTCTCTACTGTATTTTTCCTTTGGATCTATAACAAGAGGGGTGGTTTATTATAATTATGTTTCCCTCTCAATTTAGTTTGTTGTTATAGAAATTTTGAAAGCAAAAATTGGCGTAAGAAATTTGTAAATCACTGGAAATAATCACACAACGACGGATTGAAGGAATTGCTGAAAATTTTAGCAATGACTAGCAAGCAACGTGCGACAAGAAGCACGCGACCAACAATGCACACTGCAACGCTACCTACAGCAAGCGTGTGGAGGCTAGAAGCTTGCAGACGTTCGCAGGTAGCGGAGGACGTCGTTTGGTGGCTTCTTAGTGTGACGAAGATGGTCAAATCGTGATAAAGATGGGTGAACGACGGCTGGTGTTTTGCGGCGATGGCAGCTGGGGAAGAAGAAGAAAGAAAAAAATGATTTTAGGGTTTCATGGTTTTTATCATGGAGGTCTTTATAGTTTCATAATTTTTCTTATGGGTAGAAAATTTTTATGTTTATGCTTTTAAGTCCAAAAATAGTTTTGGACTTAATGAATTATAGTTTTATGCCCAATTGAAATTGGGCTTAATGGATTAAAATGCATAAATAAAATTTAACATATTAAATTTATTTTTGGTTCAAAAGTTTTATTTTATAAAAAAATTAAATTATTATTTATTTCCTTTCAAAATTAAAATTGGACCAATAATAAATTTAAAATCTCAATTTTCCCTAGTCCATTAATAAAGACAAGCCTATGAAAATATGGACATTGACAAGAAGCCCAGTGAAGATTAGACTTATAGTTAATGTATTTTTTCATTTTAGGAAAATCATAAATTAATATTATTTAATCATATAGCATTTAATTCATTATAATGGGCTTCAATGTGGTCACAAGATTTTGTTGTTGTCATTGTTGTTGTTGTTCTTGTTGTTGTGGTGAACATGAAAGTGAAAATTAAAGTGATCTAAAAAGTGAACCTGGACTCTTATCTAAAATGTTAAAAAGAAGTAGGAATATAGAATAAAAAAGTATTAGTAACAAGAACTGATAAAATTAACTCAAAAGTTGGAACATATTAATAATAAAAAAAACATGACTAAAGCAACGAAAAAAATTTAGTTACTAAAAATTTTGTGGTTGAAGACGTGAATTCTTGTAGTGAGATTTGATACATTTTAGAACATACACTAAATTTGGTATATTTCCTTTAGTAATGTATATTTTTTACTCCTTTCAAATGAGAATTATGAAGGATGAAAATTGTAATGATTAAAGACTAAAAATTATATGAAACTTGAGACTATTTTTGTATATGTTTTTCTTTACATATATATGTATGTATGTATGTATGTATGTATGTATGTATGTATGTATGTATATGATTAATAAAGAAAGATAATGTATAATTATAAGGATCTTAATTAAGCTATCCTATTAACTACGCTATACTATTGTGGAAAAGATACTTCTAAGAAACTTTTGATTTGAGAAAGTACAATTTGTGCTCTTTTATAGGTAAGTTTATGTGTATGTATTGACAAAGCTCTTCTTAAAATAAAAATCTCTTTCTGATTATTTATTAAGTGATAAATGACTTATTTATTAATTATAAATAGTTGTACTCCCCAAGGGCAAATGATTGATTTACCCATTTAAAGTAATTTACGCGAAGGGCTTTCTTTAACAGAATATATCATTTCTTGCTATGGAGCCCGCAAGGGGGTTGTCAATATCGTTGTCCGAACATCAGATGCTAGATATCTTATGTGCAGACTTGTTGAAGTAGTTCAACAAATTATTGTACGTAGAACAGATTGTGGCACTGTTCGAGGAATTTCTGTAAGTCCTCAAAATCAAAATACGATGATGTCGGAAAGAGTTTTTAGCCAAACATTAATTGGTCATGTATTAGCGGACGATATATATATATATATGGGCCAACGATCCATTGCCATTAGATAATATTTTTCTTTATTCCAAAAAATAAAATAATATTTTTACTTAGTTCCAATAATATTACTGCACTTAATATCAAGTAAATAAATAAATTTATAGATTTCCAACTTCTTTACAAGAAAAATTATTTGTGAAAGAAAGAAGAATAAGTACCTTGAAATAATGAGCGAGTTTGACCCTTTACCAATGCATGAGTACCTTGCAATGAAATGAAATTGAGGACAATAAAATAATTTCTACACAAGTGAATGAATAAATTATTTGAAATTAAGATGCCTCCTTCATCTTCTGTGATGTTTGAGTTGGTTGAAATAGCGTGGCCTCCTCTCTATTGTCCAAGTTAAAAACATGACACATTAAGATCTCTTAAATATTCTTTGTCAAACTAAGCAAATTTAGTGATTTTCCGCTAACTATACTGTCATGGTCTTACTTGAATTTATCAAGCTACAAATCCAAGAGAGATCTTGGATTCCTATAAATGCATTAAGGTACACTCTTCAAGCTGTAAATGCATTCCTTGTAGTAACATTGGATATGTCAACATATTGAATACAGTAATATAACTATATAGGAAAAAGATACATAAATAAAACTTGTAATATGATTCCAACCTTTATCTCATCTAGACAAACCTATATATCTTCTTGAAGTATTGCCTAAAGTTGCTAGCTATTTCCATTTTTTTTCCATTCGAGGCTTCTACTGCAAAATGATTAAGGAAATGAAAATTTATTAAAAAAATTACAATTAAACCATAGACACAATTACTTAATACTTTTTCTTCAACTGACTCTCTCAACTCAAAAGTATCTTGCAAGCTTGATAGTAGTGGTAAAGGGTTGTTGGGGTCTGTTGTAACTTTCTTTCACCATTGTCCACCGGCTTTTGTCCAATTATTCCAATCATCTTCGTATCCAATGTCCCACATAGATAGTTCACACGAAAAAAACAAAATGTCAGGGAAATAAAAGAAAATAAGCAACAAAAATAGGAAAGTGTATATCTCATAAGAATGTTGGAGTAAAAATGGCAAAAATCGACCTGGGTCCAAGTATGGCAATGCCTAGACCTAACCACGATGTACTTTTTAGACACTTGGGCTGACTTAAAATGCCTGACACTAGGTCAGGTTTTTTAATCTAGTTTTCATGCCTGAATTTTTATATTTTGTAATAATATATAGGTATTTTTTAATTTTTTTGTAATTTTATAATTTTAAATTTATTTTATTAAAATTGGACATGAAAATATAAACTTTAAATGTTTAAAATTTTACATATGTGTAATAGATTAATCAAATAAATATAATTATTTTAAATAATATACACTTAATAACATTTCTTTTTTAAATTTGAGTTCAATGTTGGATGTCAAACTTATCAAGTAGTGTGTGGGGCCTGCCCGTTTTCATCCTCTAGCCGAGTAATAGCCAACTCGGATCAGCCATGCCTGGCCCGGATATGGGTCAGGTGGATATTTTTGACATACCTAGTTGGAAGAGATACTCTAATGTCTTAAATTGCAGAAATACACAATATAGGAAAAATTCAACAAAAATCATGGATACAAGAAAACAACTAGAAGAAAGTAATCATGGAAGCTCTCAATTGAAGGTGTAAGTGTCATTTATTTTAAAAAATAATCGAGTAGTATATAGAAGAGTGTATGATTACATGTTAAGTGATGAAGACCACGTAAGATTATTTATTTGATTATCATATTGATTTAGAGAATAAGCATGAAAAAGGTTTGTTAAAGCCCGCTAACTTTGTTAGTGAACGTACAGTTTAGCTAGAATTATTAAAACATCTATCTTTATTAGTAAGTGTATTATCTAGCCTAATGATTTACTGTTAGCATTTCAAAGAGGACCACCAAACCAAAAAGTAAATCATGATTATTAAAAATAATCTAGTAGTACATAAAAGAACGTATGATGAGCATGTTAAGTCATGAAAACTAGGTTAGATTATTTAACTGATAGTATGCATGATGGTGGTACATGAAGAGTAATCTTGATATAGAATTGCTATAGCCTTTATCGTTATTAGTGAATGTACTATTTAGCCTCATGATATACCATTTAAATTTCAAAGTGGACCAAATGTATCAGACCACAGATAAGAAATCTACTTTTCAATTAATTAGTGAGTTTTCTTTAAAGCCCTATAGAGTTATGTTTAAGGCTTAGAGAAATTGCAAGTTGTTGCCATTTATACCATATTTATAAACTTAATTATGCCAAATCATGGCTTTTTATAGTCCCTAAATATTAGTGAATGTGTGGTGTAGCCTAATGATATATTGTTTAATAAAGAGGACCAGACTAGAGATTAGAAATTCACTTTTCAGTTGATTAATGAATTTTTGTTTGAATCACATAGAAGATGTAAGGTGTTGCTATCTCAATAAGCCAAACTATGACTTCTTACAATCCCCACGTAGTAGCCACGCGTTTTCCTAATTCTTTTTTTTTATTGATGTAGATTACTTTTTTTAATAGATATTGTCCGTAATTTTTGGCAGAGTCACAACATTACTAGTTTATTAAATTTAAAGTAGATTGTTTGTTTGATTAAAGTTTCAGGTACTAGATTACAAAGAAATGCTTGTTTTCACTGCAACAAAAAAAGAAAGAAAGCTTCAGCAGTGAATAGTTTGCTCGCTAAAATATAAAATTTTCATCGCTAAAAACAATAGCAGTGAAAAAAGTTTTGTGCCAATTGAAGTGTTGAGTTAGGATTTAGGTATCGAATTTTCAAATTTTGTCATTAAAAGTATTTTTAGCAACGATTTTCATTTCGTTGCTAAAAAGTATTTTTTCTCTACCATTTAATTATTATTACTATTGTTAAAATACTATTATTTTTTATACTAAACTACAATGACAATTAATATCATTATGATAAAAAGAGAATTAATTATTTTAAAAAGAATTATTATTATTGATGAAAAATATTAAATACCTAAAAAATTTAATATCTATTTTTTTAAGAGAACATTTTTACAAATGAATATAAATTTCTTTATTTTCTTCATCCTGGTGTAATTGATCTTCAAAATTTCCTACAAATAAAAAATCAATAATTAGTTAACAAAATAAACACAAACATAATAATAATATATGATGTAATAAATAAGGCAAGTGAAAACAAAAAACAATTACACCATGTTAAAAATAAAAGAGAAAAAAGTTGAGATTAAATTAGAAAATGAGAATTATATATTTAGAGATGAGAGAATTAAAGAAAAAAATAATAAGGGAATGAGAGAATGAAACAAGAGAAAGAAAGAATAAAATAAATGAGGTAAATGATATTTAAATGATTTTTTTTATAAATTTCAATGCTAAAAATACATATTTAGCAATAAAATCTAATAATTTGTTGTTAAAAGTACACATTTAGTGATGAAAAATTTCGTCACTAAAAGTCTTAAATTTTGGCGAAAAATAATTGGCTAAATTTTTTTAAATTTTCACCTTTTTTTGTATTTCGTCACTAAAAATGCACATTTATTGACAAAGTCTTAAATTTTGGGGGAAAACTACAAGTTTTTCATCCTTAAATGAATATTTTCAGTGGCGAACTTATAATTTCATCACTAAAAATACATATTTAGTGACGAATGCTAAATTTTATCTCAAAAGGTTTAAAATTTTGACATTATTTTAAATATCTAAATGAGTGCTTACAACGACAAACTTAAATTTCGCCGGCAAAAATACGTTTAGCTACAAAGTTTAATTTTGGTCACAAAATGCCTATAATTTTGACATTATTTTAAAATTTTAAATGAATATTTTCAGTGAGGAAATTTAGATTCTGTCACTAAAAGTACTTGTTTAGCAACAAATTTTCATTTTTGTCTCAAAACGTCAAAAATTTTGGCATTATTTTAAATATTTAAATGAATGTTTTTGGCAATAAAATTTAGATTTCATCACTAAAAGTATATGTTTAGCGATCAAATTTAGATGTCGCAAAATGACCAAAAGTTTGACTTAAACGAATATTTTTAGCGATAGACTTACAATTGCATCGCTAAAAATATATAATTAGGGACGAAAGCAATTCTATTGCTAAAAATACATATTTAGAAAGGAAAAAGAAATTTGATTCTAAAAATTCATCACTAAAAACTTGAAATAAATGTTAATTATTTCTTACATATTTTGCAATAAAATTATTTTTTCATTGCTAAAACATACCAAGGGTGACAAGAAAAAATTCATTGCTAAAACTTTGGTCGCTAAAGACCTAAATTCTTGTCTAGTGCATGATGTATGCAAATTAAGGATGAAAACAAGTTCAGTTTTGGAACAAAGAAAAGGCAAACAGCCTTAGATACATATGAAGTTCAACTTCTTCTTCTACTATTGGGGTCTCCTCCAAAGTTGAAATCTTCACTAATATAGAACTAACTGATACATATGAAATTACATCAAACTCCACCCGTTGCAATGTCTTATTGGTCTTGTTATGCAGTTGTTGGAAACTTGAAGCCTTTAGCATAGAGGATTCATCAAAAGTGACATCTTAACTATACACAAGCTTCTTATCTTCAAGATCTTATAACTTGTAGCCTTTAACTGTACCTCTGAATCCCACAAAGATAGTTTTTCTTGCACGAGGATCAAACTTATCATTCTTTACATGATAATAAGTTGGACACTCAAACACACGAATGGAATTATAGTCTTGTGCATGCTTTTCAATCCACATTTTCAGAGTTTTACCTCTAATTGCAGTTTTAGGCAATCAATTTATTAAGTGACTTGCGTAGCTCACAGACTCAACTCAAAACTTTTTATCTAAACCAGTATTAGATAATATACACTATATTTTCTTCAACAAAGTACGATTCATATGCTTAGTCAGATCATTCTATTGCGGAGTATGTCTCAATATGAAATTTTTTATACCCTCATTCGGCATACTTGTAAGAATTGATCAGAAGTATATTCACCCTTATTATTAAAGTGCAATACTTTTAATCTTTTTACCAGTTTGAGTCTCCACCAAATTTTTCTATTTCACGAAAATCTCTAGAATCTCATTCTTTACTCACATGGTGTACACCCAAACACATCTAGAGGAATCATCAACAAATGAAACAAAATGATAGCTACCACCAATTAATGCAGTCTTGGTTGGTCTCCATACATTGTTGTGAACATATTCAAGGATCTCACGAGTATTGTGATTAGCTGTACCAAACTTGACCCTTGTTTTCTTGCCAACAACACAATACTCATAGAATTTCAGTTTACAAGTGTTGGTACCTTCAAAAGTCCACGCTTCATTAGAATTTGCAGAGACTTTTCTCCAGCATATGACTAAGAAACATTGGCTTTATTGATTGTACCTCCTTTTAAATAATACAAATAGTGACATCGAACTCTTTGCAGAATCATTATAGCCCTATGTGTGAACTTTATTGTGTCATCATAATGGTAACCTTGTAATGTTTAGCCTCCAAAACACCTATATAATTTTTTTTAAAAGTTGGAACATATCTAACTTTTTTTAGTTATCTAACCATTTCGCCAAATATTTTGAGTCAAATTGTTCATATCCCCATTATGAGATAAGGTTGATCATTTCTCATCAGAACTACACCAGCTTCCATATCTCGAAAATCTGTAAATCATTCCTTTATAGGACACAAATGATAGGTTGCTCAAGTATCAAGTATTCACTTTCTTGAATTATCCACGTACACTGCAGTCATAATACTTAGTGAATAGTCAGAGTCTTCATCTTTACGTGCCATATTCGCTGCTACTAGTTTCTTCCTATCATTCTTCTGAGCCTTCAAATAATTTTTCCTCTAATGGCCCATTTCATGACAAAAGGCACACTCATCTTGAGTTATATTTTTGCTTCTCGATTTAAACCAAGAGTTCATTTTACCGCGCTTTTTCTTTTCTCTATTGTCCTTTCTCTGGCCAACAAAGCTTCAGGCAATGCTCTTTTGGAATGTTTATCATTATTTAGAATTTCCAAATTAGTCAATGTTGTACAGATATCTTTAAAGATAATTACGCTTTTTCTATATAATAAATTAGTTATAAAATGACTATACTCTTCTGGAAGTGAGTAAAGTAGAATCATAGTCTTGACTTCATCTTTAATAACTTCATCAAGATTCTTTAAATCTACAAGTAACTTTTCAAATCTTGATATATGATCATGCATTGACACCGCGGGCTTTATTTGAAAGCCATTAACCTAGCTCATTGCATGAAGACGATTTTCAAAACTTTTCAGCAGATATTTTTCTTCCAATGTACGTCATAAAGTCATCGCACACTCTTCATATGTCACCAGATATTTCACCGCTTTGGTCAAACAATATCTGATCTGACCATAAGTTTTCTCATTTATACGGTCCTAAGTTTCTTCGTTATACAAGTGTCTTTTATTTTTCAGAACAACATCAAGATCGATTTGAATGAGGACATCCATAACTTCGCACCACCCTATGCCGAAGTTGATTTTCCCATTAAACTTTTCAACATCGATCTTCTGACCTCCTATAACAAGTGCTGAATGGCATTGTGGTAAGTCTCGCCTCCCACTTGAAGTGTCTCTTGAAATAGTTTGGGTATATCTCTCCCTACGTCTAGAAGTTTCACCTTCTACCATTTTCTCAATGAACTATTCCCACTTGAAAGAATATCCTTTGTGATGTTAATTTCACCTTCTATCATTTTTTCAATGAACTATTCCCACTTGAAAGAATAGCCCTTATGATGTTAATTTCTCATGAATAAATGCACTAAGAAAGTTCCTAGGAGAATGACGAGATTATAATGGTCCCACTTAAAACCTAGACTCCTTAGACTTTTATCGTCTTATTGACAGAACTTTCCTAGACATACATAAATATACACTACTTACAATAGATTGTCTCCCAAATACAAATAACAATCTCCTCTGTGTCTGTGTGCAGTGATGTATACATGAATGGTATTGTATCTCGTATACGTTTATAATGTTGTATACCCCATGTACGAACCTTCGATTTTGATACCACTTGTTATGCGCGGAATCCATGATCAAGGACACCAAATATTATAGAAAAATAAAGGACACAAGAATTTAACATGGTTCGGCAAGCAAAAGAAAACAATTGTATTACTAACATTTATTTGAGTACAATATTTAAGTAAAGAAACCTTATTTACCAGAACCCAAATACATCCAATACTCTCTCACACACTTGAAAAGTAAGAACCTTTCAATTGTTCACACTTTCCAATTGCTCGCTCACTAAACAACTCTCCACTTGAATTATTTTCTCAATTTTGGAATGCTATGATCGAAGGAATGCATTGGTACTTATAGGGAAGCTTATTCTCTTCATTCGATTTTAATAACTGCAAGCCCATGTTCAATGCAGGCCACAAGTTTCTCTTTTCACATGCCTTTGTCTGCCACAAGCTAAAAGTTTAACCATTGAGTTCACTTTTAATAATTCACCCCATTATTATTGGTCACTAGCTAAATTTAGCCACATGCATGCACATGCTCAACAAAGATATCTTGTGAATATAAGTGCGTACTATAGGGTAATTTTTGTGAGCACCAGTGTCTATTATATAGTGAGTATATAAACACATGATAACATTTTGTGACAGCAATAATGTTTTAAGTAATAAATTAACTAGATAGAATTACATGATACTATCGCTCATTATAAAATGAGTATATCATCCATTAAATCATTACTATATAGATAGAATATTAGAAAATACTTAGATATCTATGACAAGTCAAATGATTCTTTATGTGTCTAGAATAGTTAATATGTATGAGAAGAAATAATTGATCATTACTTGTCCAATGTGTTTGCGCTCATTCTTGAAGAAAGGGCTCCCATTACAAGTCACATGTAAAGAGAGGAGACCATGGGATAATTAGTACGTTGTTTCTTCGTTCTTGTTTCTATATTCTAATGAAAGATGCTATTTTTAAATAGAAAATTTACAAAAAAAATATAGAATTAACTATAATATTATTCGACTGTAAAAGAAAAACAATAAAAGAAATAATAAAAATATAGTTCATTATACTTCCCTTCTATCATTCTTTCGTTTCTTTTAATAATTTTCTTATGGTAATTCAACGCTAATTTAATGAGTGAGTTTTGTTCATAAGAATTCTCTCGGAAGAAACTTGACTGTATACTTTGCATGTCTTTGTATCATCTCATTAATTATGACCTTTCCTAGCCCAAAATTCACTAATAGTGTCATGCATATCTATACATAAACATCGGGAATAAGAGGCTAAATCTATAAAAGTACGTATATCATTTTTGAAAGAAATTTAGATATATTACAAATAGATGTAAGTAATTTTAAAACCATAGAACTAATTAATTAATGACTTAATTAATTAAATTCCTTAACAGAGTGAAACCTGAAAAAATCTCCAATATAATTAACTTAATTATATTAAAAACACGAAATTAATTAAACTACATTAATTTTCAAAAAATATTGTTCATAGTTACTGTTTATGATATTGTACATGTTATTGTTCATCCACATAAAAAACATTATTGTTACTAAAAACAATATGACATAAATTAAATGACACAAAGATTTTTATGTACCTTGGATTAATTAATCCTACATTTGCAAGGACATGCCTAGATGAAATTAAGTTGAGATGTTACAACCTATAGATTTACCAACCTTAAGACTCTCACTTACAGTTTATCACCATACAACTTACTCAACTTCAGACTGAATTTGTTTCTCTTAAATAACTACTACCTCTCTTGATCCACAATCTTCAAGGTATTCCACAAAGTTGTTAACATATATGTTTTCATAATGTTGATTTTGATAATAACAAATAAGATTAAGAATGGTTAATCTTTTAAGCTCAAATTATTTTTTATACAGTATAAAGGTTTTATATTTAATAGAAAAATGATTTTATAAAATTGGTTGTTTTTCAAGTTATGATTTAGTTAAAAGAGTTTTGAAAACTTTGAAATCAACAAGTATTGCTTGAAATTTTGGAGGACTTATTTAAAAAGTATCATAACATTTTGGGCTATATCATAATTTCATAAAGTTTTGAGATTAACAAAGCATTATTTGGAAATTCTGCAATTGGACCTATTTATAAATTTTCATAACTTTTAGGCCATAATACAGTTTTAGAAAGTTTTAAGGTCAAACTATAAATTTAAAAAATAATTTCACTGTAGCAATCACTGTAGCAAACGACTAACCGATAATTTCCAGAAAGCATGTTTTGCAAAGTATTGTTAAAATAATGATTCTGAAACATAACGGTGAACCGTTTACTGAAAACGGTTAACCGATTATTTTCACATTGCTAACCTTGAACCGTTTAGTAAGAACGGTTAAACCAAATTTGTTTGCAGGTCTCTGAAATTTAACGGTGAAAAGGTAAGCCCAAACGGCAAACCATTTATTTGAAATTTGGCCTAACGGTAACTTTTGACCAGCCTAAACGGTTAACCGTTAATAGTTAACGGCGAACTATTTTCGGGCCGACAGTTTGTAACGGCTAGTTTTTCAACTACAAATATAAATAAGCTCATTCAAATTCAAAGAATGGAGATCACAACACAACTATTGATCTTATATTCGAGAATACAATCTTCATAAAGCTTTAAACACATTCTTGCTTCATTCATTTACACATTGAGCTTTCATTTGTGATCAAACACATTATGCGAGAGAAATTCATTTGTAATTCTTTTTTTTGTAAAATCAAGTTAAAAGATTGTAAGGGGAAAGCTCTCCGTTCCTGGTCCTCCTGTAGCTGGATCCTCCGGAACCACAAGAATCCTTAGTTAGAATGGGATTCCAACTTAGCACCTTTTGAGAGGAGTTACTCTTTGGAGAACACAGTACGATGAAAGTTGTAAGCTGTTGGGATACACTTGGGTTAAGAGATTTGGGATAATCTCTTGTTGTGAATGTCCATTGACACCTTGAAAGTCAATTGTAAGCATTTGAAACCTTGGAGGCTTGCTTAGTGAAATCCTCAAGCCCGGTAAGCTTGGAGGCGTGGACGTTGGCGGGGATTGCCGAATCACGTAAAAATTATTGTGTTTGTTTTCTCTTCCCTTAATCTTTTTATTGTGCTTGATTGATTTATTTGTTATTGCTTTAAATCGATCTTAGATTTGCATTGAGTTTTGTTTTAAAATTGAATAATTTTTAATATCTCAATTCACCCCCTTCTTGGGTTGCATAACTAGAATTTCAATTGGTATCAGAGTGAGGTGCTCTTGTGTAGACTTAACCGTCTAGAGTTAAAGATTAATAGCAACCCAAATTAGTTCAACTTTCATGAAAGGTCAATCCACCTCTAGACCTCCATTCTTTGATGGTAATGACTATCCTTATTGGAAAATTAGGATGCGAGTGTTGTTACAAGCCTTAGATTATGAAATATGGGAAATAGTTTGTGATGGTTCATTTATTCCTAGGAAGAATGCTTTAAGTGAGTTGGATAGGAAAAATATGTCTTTAAATTCCAAGGTTATGAATGCTTTATTTTGTGTCTTAGATAAAAAGAAATTTTATAGAGTTTCAAATTGTTCTAATGCTTATGAAATTTGGAGAAAACTTGAAATTGTGTATGAGGAGACTACAAACGAGGAAGAATTTCATAAATTATTGAATTTGACACTTATGGCAATTGGAGATGAATCGGATGATGAACTTGATGAGGTACATGATCTTCCTACTTATAATGAATTACATGATGCTTTTAGATAATTGCATGATGAGTGGATGAAACTTGGTAAAAAGAATGTATGCCTTAAGAAGAAAATACTAGAACTTACAAATGAAACGGATACCGTGCAAAAATGCATTGATTCATTGAATCAAAAGCTAAAGAAATTAAAATTAGAGAATAAAACATTGCATGATCAAGTTGCATTATCAAATGAGAAATTTAGCACTTCACACAAGCATCTAGAATCACATGTAGATAACTTAAAAAAATGAAAAGGATACTGTACAAAAATGTAATGATTTATTAAATGAAAAGATCAAAGGACTAGAATGTAATACTTGCATGATAGAATTGCATCATTTAAAGTTAAACAAAATATTTCGTATGAGCATGAAAAATTACATGTTGATAAATTGATGAAAGAAAATAATGTGCTTAAGAAAAAGAGTAATGAGCTCAATGAAATTGCATTAAAATTCACAAATGGTCAAAAGAACTTAGAAAAATTACTAAGCACTAAAAAATGTGTGTTTAATAAAGGAGGACTTGGTTATAAGCCTTACTTGAAACAAAAATATTATAAAAACTATTTTGTTAAGGCTATCTCCACAAGTGATCATAAGATTGTTTGTCATTATTGTAATGGAAATGGTCATATGAGTTTTAGATGTCCAATTAAGAGACATGCATATTATGGAGTCAAATGTATTTGGGTTCCAAAAAGAATTAAATCTAACGTTCAAGGACCCAAGAGTATTTGGGTACCAAAGCACACAACTTAAATATTTTGTGTAGGTACCACAAACAATGAATGGTGGAGAGTTCCTTGATGAAGCTTATGAGGATAATCGCTTGATCATGGTCTAAGCAAAATGATGAGTAAGATTGATTTAATTATTTTGATAACAATTATTACCTTATTGATTATAAGTGATGGTCTTTTAATCTTAGTAAATATTTCATATTTTATCTTTACATTAAGTGCATTAACATGATGTGGATAAGTTTATCTTGGCTATTTACTATATTGAGTGGATCATGATAAATGGATAGTAGCTTGAATTTGTGAAAGTATACTTGTATATTTACATGATCGAAATATTATTGTATAAAACATTGAGTGATTTATCATGCTGCATGGTTATATATATATGATGATAGCTTGTCAACTCATCATGATGGATTTGTTTGATTTTAATGATTATGTAATACCTAAGCATGATAAATACGCGATCTGCTTTAATTCTCAATCTTTGAATGCCTACATATTTCATGATTGTGTGATGTATATGCATGATAGATGCGTTATATGTTATTTCTTGTATTAGAAGTGATCATGGTGAAGAATTTGAAAATCATGCATTTGGGTTTTTTTTGTAATGATTTTTCCATTGAGCATCAATTTTCATCACCTAGGACTCCACAATAAAATAGAGTTGTAGAGAGAAAGAATAGGTCTATTCAAAAAAATGGCTAGGACCACGTTGATTAGACATCATCTCAATAATACTCTCTATGAGTTTTGGAAAGATAGAAAACCCAACATTGGTTATTTCAAAAAAAAATTAGATGCAAATATTTTATTTTGAATGCAAAAAATAACATTGGCAAATTTGATCCAAAATCTGATGTTGGTATTTTTCTTGACTATTCAAATACAAGCAAAACTTATAAAGTGTATAACAAAAGAATTTTGATTGTGGAACAATTTATACATTTTATATTTGATGAGTCTAATTCTTCTTCTAAGGAGAAAGTCGTTGTTGATGATAATGCAAAAGAAGAACAACAAGAAGAAGCATCAAATGACAACAAAAAAGATGCACCACATGGAAATCAAGAGGAACATCATGAAGAAACAAATGTAGAGCAAAATGAAGGTAATTCCCAAATACTCCCCAAAGAGTGGAGGTATGTTTCTTCTCACCCTAAAGACTTAATCTTAGGAAATCCATCACAAGATGTAATTATTAGATTATCATTTAGAAATATATGTAACTATTTGTAATAATAGATTTAATCACTTGTTATTTAACTCATAATTATGGCATGCTTTACTTAAGTTTTGACGATAAAGAATGTGCATTGATGATTACATTGTATTTGATGAAACTTTGATCTTATGCAATCTATGATTAGTGAATGAATGCATTTTTTGTACTTTATCGATGTATTGTTGAATATGTTTTACTTGTTTTAAATGATATGGAAAAAGCGGAAAATATATATACTTCGAGAATTTTAAGCATATAAAATTTTTTAAGTTATATTCAAATGTCACATTAAATCTTTGATGAGTTTAGTTGTCTTGATTTCTTGATGATTTTGATGATTGATGATTATATGTGCGTTGCTTGGTGAATTGATGGAGTTGTTGATTTGTTATAATTGTTTAAACTTATATAAAAGTGTTTTTAACCATGTAGTGGATTTGAAGATTTGTTCATTTTTAAAGGGAGTCTCTATCGAAATTTTTGCTCACACAAAATGGATAATATCTTCATCGAATTATTTTTTATAATCTTGTTTTGATTGCATCTATCTATCTTTTTTTTTTTATGATGAAGGGGGAGATAAATATAATATGTTTTTGATAAAATCATTTTGGTTAAAATTTTAAATTGGTCATATATTTAGGGGGAGCATATAATATGATTTTGGATAATATGCATTTTGAACTTTTTTGTTGTCCAAAGGGGAGACAAAGTAATACATCATTTTGATGTTATCAAAAAGAGAAGAATAATATGGACTTTTGAATATTGTTTTGATGATTAATATGTGATTATGATGATGATTTTGAGATATGATAATGATTTAATTACATGGTGTGTTTCATAATTTATAATAATTTGGGAGTAATATTATTAAATTTGTATTTGAGGTAATGCTTGTTGTTAGGGGGAGTATCTATTCCAATTTCTACTCGGACAATATGGGAAACAAATTTTTTATTCTTTTCCTTTTCCACTAAATTTTCTTTTTGATGATGAAGGGGAGAAAAATACATGTATTTAAATTTGTTAATTTAGGAAAATTGTATGAGAATGTTATATTTAGGGGGAGCAATTTGTGGAATCATTCTTTAAATACATGAAATGTTTGTCATCATCAAAAAGGGGGAAATTGTTAACATATATGTTTTCATAATGTTGATTTTGATGATAACAAACAAGATTAAGAATGGTTAATCTTTTAAGCTCAAATTATTTTTTATACATTGTAAATAAATCATTACTTTTACATTATAAAGGTTTTATATTTAATGAAAAAATGATTTTATGAAATTAGTTGTTTTTCAAGTTATGATTTAATTGAAAGATTTTTAAAAACTTTGAAATCAACAAGTATTACTTGAAATTTTGGAGAATGACTTATTTGAAAAGTGTCATAGCATTTTGGGCTATATCATAATTTCATATAGTTTTGATATTAACAAAGCATTATTTGGAAATTCTGAAATTGGTCCTATTTGTAAATTCATAACGTTTTTGGCCATAATACAGTTTATAAAGTTTTAGGGTAAAAAAATTAAAAAATAGTTTCACTGTAGCAAACGGCTAATTGAAAGAGTTTTGAAAACTTTGAAATCAACAAGTATTACTTGAAATTTTGGAGAAAGACTTATTTGAAAAGTGTCATGGCATTTTAAGCTATATCATAATTTCAGAAAGTTTTGAGATTAACAAAATACTATTTAGAAATTCTGAAATTGGACCTATTTATAAAGTTTCATAACGTTTTGGGCCGTAATATAGTTTTATAAAGTTTTAGGATCAAACTATAAATTTAAAAAATAATTTCACTGTAGCAATCACTGTAGCAAACGGCTAACCGTTTATTTAAAACGGCTAACCGATAATTTCCAGAAAACATGTTCTGCAAAGTATTGTTAAAATAATGATTCTGGAACATAACGGTGAACCGTTTACTGAAAACAGTTAACCGATTATTTTCACATTGCTAACCTTGAACCGTTTAGTAAAAACGGTTAAACCAAATTTGTTTGCAGGTCTCTGGAATTTAACGGTGAAAAGGTAAGCCCAAACGGCAAACAATTTATTTGAAATTTGGCCTAACAGTAATCTCTTGTTGTGAAGGTTCATTGACATCTTGGAAGTCAATTGTGAGCATTTGAAGCCTTGGAGGTTTGCTTAGTGAAATCCTTAAGCCCGGTGAGCTTGGAGGCATGGACGTAGGCGGGGATTGCTAAACCACATAAAAATCATTGTGTTTGTTTTCTCTTCCCTTAATCTTTTTATTGTGCTTGATTGATTTATTTGTTATTGCTTAGATCCATCTTCGATTTGCATTGAGTTTTGTTTTAAAATTAAATAAATTTTGATATCCCAATTCACCCCCTCTTAGGTTGCATAACTAGAATTTCAATGTGATCAATAGCAATTCTTCAATGTCTAGTGATGCAAGATCCATATAGACTCTCCATAAAGATGAAAAGAAATAGTATTGTTGCAAGGCTCGAATAAAGAAAACAATAAAACAAATCAACACAACATCATGCGCTAAATCTGATCTAAGGAGGTGGTTGAATTTTGCTTCTCTGGTTTATGCTCTGTGTTGTACTTTTTCAATTGTGAAATATCTCTCTTTATATAGGCACTAAGGTTTCACAAAAATCACAATCTTAAAAGATTTGGATTCTTTCCAAATAAGAGTTTATTTCTTCTTATATTCCTATGAATCTGAATAAGAATAAATGTGATTTTCTTATCTTGCTTCTCTCCTAAGAAATATCTAGAGCATTTAATAAATTTCGTGTTTGAAATAACTTCTTGCTCTAAATAAATCCTCCACTTTAATTAAAGAATCTCATTGCTAATTAACATGCTAAATTAGATATCTAATTAAACTAGTAAACAAATATTCCTAATAAATTAAAATTTTACTAAATTAGGAATTTAATAAATTAAACCCTATTACAAGATATTCAATAATAAAACTCCAATTTAACTAGATTTTCCATAATAATAGAGCTACAAATTATGTCATTAATTATTGACTGTGGGTTTCAATTTAAGAGTGAGCCAGTGCCACAATTATAGAGTAGTAATAGTTTTTCATGAGTTTGGCTGACTATTAATTAGACAGTTGGTGATTACGTTATGGTTTTCATTGCTATCTGTGTGAAAAATGGCAGGATGTATCACAATTCATAAATAGGAAAATAGCCACCAACACCTACAAGACTTACTTAAATGGTCATGTAGACCCCTAATTTCATAACTGATTATTGCACTCTTCAATTATAAGAACTCAAATAAATATAAATATAGTAATAAGATAAAAATAATAAATAAATATCATATAATATAATATAAATAAAATACTACAATAAGTATAATTAATAAAATAAAGTATATCATGAAAATTAATTTTAATATTACATTTCTATTATTAGTCCATCCTGATCTTGTTAGTAATATGCCCTAAAGGCCAATCGAATGATGATTTGATTGTTTAGGGAATGATTGTATTTGAATAGCATTTTGATATTTATAAAATGGCAAAGTTATCAATATTCATATATTAATTTAATGAATATAGTCCAAGAAGTAAAATAGTTAAGGAACACATTCTCGAGTATGTCGAGAATATGAAACGTGTATCCTTTGTACTATACTTCTAAAATAGTTCCTAGTGGTGGATTTATGATTGGACATTATAAATTCCTATAAACACTAGTATGTGTTATGACTCCTTATGGTATGTGATACTAAGATGGATGGTGAGTTTCATATCATTGACATGAGATGTCAAGTCAAACACATAGGTACTTGTTAAGAGAATGAGTTTACTGAACTTGACCGAATATAGTAAGCCATATGGTCGTGAGTGTTAATGGCTTATTATACATTGTAACAGACACTATGTTTAGTAATGGTCTTTAGACCTGAGGCATAACAGATGTCTTATACATAGACATCTCTGATATGTGAATGCATAACGATTGATTCCTAATCACGGAAGAGATCTAGCAATAGCTGTCATGGTTGGCTATGTATGAAGACAAGTTGATGGCCAATATGGAATTCATCACTTTGTAATATACAAAAAGGATGTCCCTATGAGATAATATGAATTGGCATGAGAAATCCTTGGCCAAGGTGAAATATATTTGAAGGAGTTCAAATTATATTATCATGCCAAGTTCATTTATATTTATTTTGAGATAAAGCACAACTGCTTAACATAATAAACCATAAGCCGTGCTTTTCTCTGGACATGGATGATGAAGAGACCAAGACATAGAGATACAATGGAATAGGTTCTATAGATCCAACAATTCTTGTTATTTGAATAGTCATGATATACTGCTAGGTGCCACTCATGACTTGTAGAAACCTTATGATCAATATTGGTAAAGCGTATTACCAATGTATCTTAAGGTCATTAGAAAGGTTCTAATTGATGACTAAAGAGTTTAGCATCATTTAATGAATAAAGAGTTATCATTAAAATAGTTCTACTACCTTATAACTAAGAACCTAAAAGGTCACACACAATATAGAAATGAAAAAAGGAGTTACTAGAAAATGAGAAGTTAGATTTCCTAATTTTAAGAAAATCAATATTTATATTATAATTCATTGAGAATGAATATAAATATAAATATATCTTAAATATGATTTAAGATAGAAATTTAGATGTTCCATAAATAGTTTAAGGAACAAAATAAATTTCATAAATCCTCAATCAAACATTATGGAATGTCGAGCACGTAAAATGACCATTTTGGACATGTTCGGGTTCATATATGATTATGGACTTCTAGACCAATTTTGGGTTTAGAATTATGGGCTTTTATTGGATCCAATATGGATTAAGAGAAAGCATTAGAACATGTCACAAGAGAAGCCCACATTTAACCATTTGATGTGATCAAAATGGGGTTAAATAATTAATTCCGAAATTAATTAATATTAGCTATTTATTTATTTGATTAAATAGTTTATTGAAGTGATGAGATCAATTTCAATAAATAATGGCTAAGTGGGTGGGTCTAAGCACATGATAATGTTTGGTGCCATTATTAGAGATAATGGGGCTTTATTTGGTGGATGGAATCAAATGAGCTAGCACTCATGTTTCTTCATTATCTCTCTCATTTCTTAATGAAATTTCGAGATTCCAAAACCTCTGAACTCCTAGAAAATTTCTAAGTGTGGACTGATTAGAGGCATCACAATTGGGGTGCTTAAAGGATCTCAGATCGTGGCAAAACAGAAGCTGTTCATGCAGAGCTGTTTTTCTGGACAGTGTTCGGAGCTTGCTGTTTTCAGTCGTTTTCTCCCACTTCACGAAGTTGTTTTCGAAACTGCAAGTGAGGTAATTAAACTTCAATCTTTCCTCTTGATTTTCATTTTTGAATGAAGTCGATCCGAGGTTTCTAGAGCTTCCGCCATCTGTTTTAATTTTACTGCGCAATAGTTGCGTTATTAGGAACCTCATGGACAAATGTTGTCCTTCAGATCTCAACCTACTTCTTTGTCTTTTCTATCTTAAAAATGATTTTTTTCTCTGCTGCCTCAAACTTTGTTGAATTAGGTCTCCCTCTTCCAAAAAGGCTTCAACAACTATTTATAAAGGCACAAGATTTTCTTTTTTTACCACTAGCCAAAAAGGAGAATAACCATTTATTCTCTCACGTAGGGATGGGTGTTCGAATCGGGTAAACTCGAACCAAACCGAACCTAAAAAAACCTAAACGGGTTGAAAAGCTCAACCCGATCAGTTTAAAGTTTGGTTCGAGTTCAACCCAATCTGAAATTGAAACCTAATCGGGTTAAGCTTATATATATATATATATATAAAAGAACAACATACTTTATGAAAGAAATCAAGGTATTGGGAGAAGTCTACAACACACAACCATTGTACAACACTCATAGCCCTCTCTTGTCCATGTAGGCATCCATTCTACATTACATGGTGATCATCTAGTATAATTATGGTCGCGCATACTCTACAAAGGGAAACAACACTAGCTGAGTGGAAGCATAACGGACCCTCATCGAGTCTTGGAGTCTTGAGTTGTAATATGAGTCCTTGAGTGAATGCACGAAAAGCATTGGGAGAAGTCTACAACACGCTACCCTTGTACAACACTTCGACAAATAGAGTAAAGGAATTAAAGAAAAATTGCTTACTATTTACATCATTACATCTTATCCTAAAGGAATATACTTTATGTTTCTATAAGATCATCCTCATCCATTATCTTTGGTTGTGGCAAGTCCAAATCCAGCATAAAGAACTTCTACAATGCTTTGCAGATGTCACATGTATTGAGTTGTAAAGTAGATTCCTTAAAAATAAAGATATATTGTGTGATGTGTGTGTTTGTGTGTATATATATAGAAGAAAAATCTCTCTCGCGCTCTACGCTTACATCTCAACACTCGCAAATCGCAAATCGCAATTCACAAAACCTATTTGTAAATCCCTAATCACAGCAGTACGATGGCGAGCTGTACAAATATAAAGAGGGTGTTCACAATCATCGTGGACAATGCAAGTACAAATAAGGTTGCCATTAGTTCTTTGAAGAATAAATTGAAGACTTGGAGAAAGTATGCATTGGTGTTGAATGGTGACTATATGCATGTACGATGTTGTGCGCATATTATGAATATTATTGTTAATAAGGGGTTAAAGAAGCTAGACGACTATATTGTTAATATCTGTAATGCTAAGAAGCATGTGAGATCATCCACTGGAAGATTGAAAGCATTTTAAATTTGTGTAGAGCAAGAAATGATTTTGAGGCAAAATGATCAATCTTCTAGAGGAAGTGTGGTTTTATATTGTCCAACTAGGTGGAATTCCATATATACCATGTTAACGACAGAAATGAAGTTTAGATCGACATTTAATTGAATGAAAAATGAGGATAAGCTCTATTATGCGTATTTTCATGAAGAAGAAGATAGGAAAAAAAGGTATGACCGCCAAGAGGTTACGAATAGGATAATGCTCGTTGGATGGTGAGGATTTTGAGGATTTTTTTTATGATGCCACACTAACATTTTCTTCTTCTCTGAGGGTGACATCCAATGTTTGCTACAATGAGATTTGCAAAGTTGAAAAGGCCTTGAATATAATAGTGGTCAACTTTAATCTACAAGTTAGTATGATGGCAAGCAGCATGAGGAGAAATTTGAGGAGTACTAGGAAGGGCCCTCGAAGATAAACAAATTGTTGATTGTTGCTTTTGTATTAGATCCATAAGGGAAAATGAAGTTTACAACACTTTGCTTTGAGACTTTATATGGCAAGAACAGTTCAAAATGTGTTGAGATGAAAAACATAGTGAAACATGTGCTAAACAAGCTTTTTGAAGCATACAGTGCTCAATACTAAAACCAAGTGCTAGCAAGTCCAAGCACTAGTATTAGTGGTAGCAGTGGGCTGACTTCTATGGATGAAGAAGATAAGCATTTGAGGACCTTTTCTCCAAATACACGAGATGGTTGTTGTCACTAGAGATAACGTAGAATTGTCAAATGAGTTAGATCTTTACTTAATTAAGTTGGTTGAATATCAAGCACCTAATGCATTGGGTGCTTTGTTTGGTATTTTGCTATGGTGGAAGGTTAATAGTTTGAATTACCTAATGTTGTCGCAAATAGCAAGAGATATGCTTACTATTCCAGTATCAACCATTGCATATGAGTTTGGCTTTAGCATAGGAGGTTGTATTTTAGATGAATATTGGAGCTCTATGACTCCTAATGGTGGAAGCATTGATACTGACAAATTGGTTGTGCTCTTCACTTTTTGTAAATTCAACAACAAACCTTTAAGCAGTGGTTGAGAAAAACGAGTTCATGGATGCTCTTACAAAATGTATAAATGTTAATAATTACTTATTTATTTTAAAGACTTGTTTACTTTAAGAGTTATTTTCTTCAATTTTTTTTATTTCATGAAGAGCTTCATAAATCAACACAAGGGGACCATCCCAAGTGTTAATGAAGATCTTTTTATTGCAACAGCATGCATGTAACTATGTATATTGATTTAGATCCAGCATAATAATCAATTGCATAATTAAGACATAGTTATAGTGCAAAAATGGTACTAGTAGGATTGAGAATACACATTATTAAGGCATATTAAGTGATTCTACTAAATGTCAATTAATTGTTTTTTATCTTTTTGCAAAATGGACTGGTTTGCTTCATTTTCTATCCATTGTTGCTTGATTTGATTGGTGGTGATTAATTATTGCTAATTTGGAGGTGTTGTCTTGGGTGTTGATGCCTTGTGTTGGAGATTGATTATTAATATTGTTTTTCTTGTGGAGAGTGTGTTAATGGGGATGAAATTATTAATCGTGATTGCCATTTTGTTTTTCAGATTTGTAATTTCAATAGCTTTATTGTTCTTGACTACATGTTTTATGTCTTGTTAACTTTAAAAAGACTTGTTAAAATATTGTTAAGGATGCTTTGGTAGTTGATATTTAATGTTAAGGATGTTTGAATTTGAGATTTTGGGATTTTAGGTAGCTGCTGGCAAGAAGTTTTTGGATTAAATTATTCCAACCTTTTCTAACTCGAACTAACCTAAATTTTGAGATTAAATTATTCAAACTCGAAATAATCCGAGCTAAAATTTTAATTTAAATTACCAACCCAATCTAATTTGAATTATAAATCGAAATTGAATCGAACCGAATTAAACCTAATTAAATTTAATTCTCCAACCTGATCGGGTTATAACCTAAACTGAAATCCAATTTACCCATTCTTACTCTCAAGTTCAGAAGCATTGACTGCATTGAACCTCCTCTGTGTGGAAATCCACGTGGCAGGCTGCTATTTGGTGGTTGGGAGTTGCTGGACTATAACTGCTTGCACGGCGCACTAGGAGAGGATGCAAAATGGGTGCATGGGAGCTTAAGTGGAGCAGGCACACACGATCCTTCGCACTGGAGTTGTGACAGACATTAAGGCCCAGCAGACTGACTCACACGTGCCTGGAGATGCAGCTCCGACACATGCGAAATCTTGATCATTGCGGCTTTGATCGACGGTAGTAGGGGAGAGTATCAGGATGAGCATTTTTATGAGATTGAGATTTGCTTAATCCAAATTCTCTTTGAATTTTATCACCATTTTTTTTTTCTTTCATGTTTCAACCCAACTACTTTCTCTTTTTGAATTTTTCACCTATATTAAAAACAAAATTATGAATAATTAAATATTTGAAAAGAGGAATATTATTAACTAAGTAAAATGAATTACAGTTTAAACTAAAGATGCAAAATTTAAATTAAATCAAAATAAAATATTAAATTAAAAATTAATTAAAATAACTAAAATATTTAAAACCAGAACGAGAAAAAATGAAAAAATTAATTATAAAATATAAAAAAAATATGCACTTATCAAATTTCAAATAAGTTTTGAATAGAAAATAAATGTAAATAAAGATACTCTTTGAATGTAAAGATGGGTTAATTTCTTTTTTTAATCTATATCTTAGTGTCCATAGTCATAATTTGGTAGGTTCAAGTAATCACACCTTTTTTTATGCTTATAGGTTTGGTTTTAATTGAAATTGTGTAAACAAAATAATTCAAATTGGTTTAAGGTTCGTTTTATGATGTTTGGATATCCTGACATCAATGGCAGGATTTTATGAATTATTAGATTTCATCTAATGATCTATAAAGACTATAATAATTAAATAAAGTAAATAAAAAATTAAAATTTACTATTTAAGTAGATTTGTACCATTTAAACAACTTAAATTGGATAAGTATTAAAAGATAATAATAATAACAATAACAACAACATCAACAACAATTATTTTCGTGCTACTCAATTATCTAACAACTAAGTAATTTTTTTTCCATACTACTCAATTTTCTTTAAATCAAGGCCTTTTTCTTCTTTCCTCTCATCTCAATCTCTCTCTCTCTCTTTTTTAATCCAATAAACTACTTCAAAGATTATTTACTAAACATCTGAAGTCTAAAATTTTATTAATTTTAGATCTTTTTTAAAATTTTGTTTTTACTTTTTGTAACTTATGTCTAATTTAAAAAAATTACATCTAAATAAAAAATTAGTAAACTTTGTGACTTTTATTTGAATGAAAAATAAATATTTTATGTTCTAAAAATATCTCTATAAAATATATTTATTTCCTAAACTAGAGAACTTAATTCCTTTTTTGTTTGATTTATAAGTATATAAATGTCAAATAATTATATTTAAGACGTTCTTTATATATAAACACAAACAAGATATTACTTACATGTAGATATTAAGAAAAAGAAAAATAAATGTATCATTAAGATATTCGTATTCAAATTCATTCAGATTTTAAGATAAAAAAAATACCTTAGAAAACAGAAGAAACTAATTTAAACACAACAATTTTTTTATGCTTATTCACATCAATTTGATTATTTATGTTATTTTATTTATTTTATAAATTCTAGAAACTTTATTAAGATCAAGAGAAAGGAAGAAAGAATTACAATTAAATCATGCTTAAATCATGCTAAGTAACAAATCGATCTAATAAAAATATTTATTTATTACTAACATATACAAAATTATTTGCAATGGTAGGCTATAAGACAGACCTAAATTGAATTCAGAAATTAAGCAATTACTTGTAACTTGGGAAATAGCAACTATCCAAAAAAGGTAGATTAAGAGTGGAGATGTTTCCTTTGAAATCTAATGGCTATAAGAATCTCACTATCGATAGGATAATTCATTTCACATCATTATAGAAAAATTCTTATTTTACTGGGGTTTTTTTTTTTTTTTTTCCTTTTTTACCCTTAGTTTCCAACGTGTTTTCTATATATAAAATATTGCAAACTCGGCGATGAATATTGAATAAGATTTAATGATTTTCTTTTCTTGTAAAGATTTGATAATCAACTTCTTGTATGTTTCTCTTTACCACTTCGAATTATTTGAATTTATGTTTAAAAAAAGTTTAAATAAACTTCAGACAAGAAATATAGAGTTTAGAGTGTGGGTGTGTACAGATTATAAAAAAAGGGAAAAAAATTATAGTTCGATTTAATTCATTTTTTATTTGTGCTTTTACGTAATTTGAGGGTAATTAAAATGCTAATGTCACTAAATAGGGTCGTATGCGAATGTTGAAGGCATGCCAATAGTGTTTCCCGAATAGCTTCGGCTACTTTTAAACTTTCAATAGGCCTATGTGGGCTAACAGCAAGGCCCATGTGTTTTTGAAACGGATTTTAAAAATAAGTTGTACTTCTCTGTCTCTTTTAAATTTTTTATTTGTTTTTAAACGGTTTTAGGATTTTTTTTTGGTTTGAATTCTGAATTCTAGTTATTTTTAGACATTTTAGTTTATTTATTTTCTATAATTTATGTCTGATTATAATATGTTTAATTAATAACTGCCAAATGGAACTTTAATATCTTATCTCATTAATATCCTTTTTAAATACATCTATTTCATATTATATAAATTATCCTTGTATTATTTTGTTTTATTTATCAGCTTTCCTTTAGCGAATTCAACTATCAATTTCTTTTCTTTTTTCTTTTGTATAGAATGAGCATTTTAAACATAATAGGACTCTAGGTGAGTATGTTTTATAATGGTTACGTCTCTATGTATTTATAATTACTATTTTTATAATAAATTTTGAATATTATATAATATAATGATTAAACAATTCTTGGTTGGCTTACTTAATTAACATGAAAAATAATTATATAATATACTAAAAATAAAATTATAAGGATCAAATAGTAATGTCAAGAAATACATGTGTTAGATATATATATATATATATATATATTTATGGTTTGTTAAATACATTATTAAATTTTTGTAACTAATAAACTAATTTAGATACATTCAAATTTCATGCAAAAGAAAAACAAACGCCATGTTTATGTTTGGGTTTTGTGCGAAAACAAGAACAACTTGTTCTTCAAAATTAACAAAAACAAAAGCAAAAAAAAAAAAAACAAAAAACAAAAGGAAAAATGAAAAGAGAAATTGTTTTTTTTTTCAATTTCTGTTGTAAACTTAATATTTTGTGTTGCATTCCCATATACGGTTGTAGAACATGTTGCCCGATGCCGACGGCCTTTCATCAACATTGACGCTGACGTTTCCACCAGAATAAATCGATAAATAAATCGCAATCCTTAAAGTCAAGGCTTGAATTGCTTTCATATTGTACGATTAAAACCCTAATATGAATATCAACCCATGCAAATTAAATGAACAATAAAAAGACTTGAAAGCAAGGATGCATGCACGCCGAGCATGCATGCACCGATTAATCCTTCATGGAATCATGGGGTCCAAAGCCGATTATTTTGAGATATGGGCATGCTAGTCCCTTTGCTATGTCACGTCAGAGACAGCTACAAAATCAACAAAAATGCTTTCTGTCAATTTGTTGGTAGTAGAAGTAATTTAGCTCGCTTGATGTTGCCAAGGATTCACAATCTTATCAATTTGTGGTCAATTTCCCTTCCTCTTTCAGCTGGTGGAATTTGATATGTGTCATCTTTTGGGATGATCGGTTTAGGGGAGTAATCTCATATACACAATGATGATGCTTTAGGTCCAAACGTCCGGATTACTCCGAATTTTGGGTTTAAATTAGAGTCATACAGCATGGTAAAATAAACATTAATATTATAAAACTCTGATTTTATCTAATTTAAAATCTGATTTTTACAAAATCCAGATGTCCACATCTAAGCATGATGTAATGTGTAGACCGGAGTCCTGTCAACTTTAATAATAAAATGTCTGATTCATTTAAAATTCAAATTGTTAGTTTTTGTAGAAATATCTAAAAACGCGTTTTTGTTTTTGTAACTACACGCACGCTTTGTTTTTTTAGCAAACTTACGAAGTCACATCACATTTTTTAAGCAGATGCCTTACAAGAGTCCACTCCACTTCTGTTGTTTTTTCTCTTTATCTTTTCTATTGCTTTTTTCTCCTATTTCATGTTGTCCCAACAAACTTTAATGATCAATCGAGAACGTTGGATTTTTTTTTTCATTCTTTATTTGTTTGTTTGTTTTTTTTAATTGTCTTTCTGATCTAGGATGATTATAACTTGAGTTACAGATATTTGTTTTGGATATATAATATACTATTTTAAAACTCGTTAGGTTACAACAAAATTTGTGATGGTCGTTTTGTTTCATGGTCAAGTTAGGAGTTTTTTTTTTGTCATTTTATAGTTTTGGGTTATTTTCTTATTTTTTCTATTGCTTTCAGGATTTTTATATATATTTTTAACATCAAATTTGAGTGTCATTTATCCTTTTTTTTATTTAGATTAGGAGAATCTTGTTATAAAGAAATATTTCAAATTTGTCTATTTTAGTAAATTCGTAATATTTAGGATTAGTATAAAAGATACCCAAAATCCTAATGTTATTAATTCAAACTTTTTTCATAAAATTTGTATTATTCAAACTTAGTGTCTCCTAACTATTAATCTTTTTACGTTTCTGCATCATCACTTTGACCCAAATTAGATGGAAAATGGGAAAGATGGAACAAAATTTATATACGTACAACAAGGTTAAATTGATCGCAGACGATTGCAATAGAAATTTTCTTCAATTGATATTGTCTGCTTCAAGTGTCTTTAATTGTTATTGCAGCCTACCAATAATAAAAATGCATTCAACAATCTAATTCTATGATATAAATTTTTAAAAGAATTAAGAATTATCTGGCAATGTCTCTTCTTTGTTCAAGTTTATACTAAAAGTTTGTGATATAAGAAGTAGAGAAGAAGAAGCGAGAAAGAAGTAGCAATTTGTGACAAGGTCGTTAAGTTTCAGACGTTTATTTGGACAAGAAATGAAGCAAATGATCTATTTTTATTTATAATAAGAAAGTCTAAAATAAATTAAATCCTAACCTTAAAAGGCTTAAATAGCATGTGTGATGATCTTATAGAAAGATTAGAGTAGGAGAGGATCCAAATCTATAAGAAATGTTCTTTACATCTCTCACGTGCTGGACCCTATCAGTTGGTAAGGAAGTGCAATTCAACTTGCATGTAGGACTAATTTATACTGAAAACTAGCCAAGAATTGAGGGTTGCTTAAGTAAAGATTCATTCTCAGCAAATGTAAGATAATATCCTTAACGTTGAGTTACCTTATAACTGTAATTTGATTAAAAATAATAATTTATATTACCCTTATCAATATATTTAATACCTATCTTTATTAATTATGCTTTCCAAACGCTCGTACACTTTTACTTGACAGTTCATTGCTTTTATTAAGCCATGCCAACACCATAATCCCAAAGAGAGTCCATGTCCATGTTCATTAAATTAAAGTTCTTTTCCTAAAGATTGCAATAGCCCAAGACATGTCTTGTCTCTCAGAGAATTCATAAAATTCTAATGCCAATTCCATTCTTTTGTTTGTTTCACTAAATCGTGCGAAGTTTTGGATTTCGTCCTCCTCTTATCCAATCAATACATGAACACGAATTGAGGAAATCGACATATTTCAGGAAGTGGTTATTCACTTAAAATGTGTAAGCATTTGGATTCGATAGCTGTAAATTAAAGCATACGCATATGAATTAAATTGTAATTAATTAATGGGTAACATTTATTAAATCCAAAACAAAACAGAAAAAAAGAAAACGAATTAATTATCTGTTTTATTGAACATTCTAGTCATAAGTTTTTATTCAGACAACCATATCAGATCTTCACTTTCTGTAAACTGTAAATATAAATACGTAATATATAGACTCAAACATAAATATGCAGGTTATAGCAGGCCATTCACCTGCGATATGTTTTGTACATAAAACGTTAGACACGAGTCTGTAAATTTTAAAGACTTTTTTTTTTATTAAATTGACCTTGTTTTGGACGTGTATGCATTTAGAGGTGGCAAAATGGGCCACAACGCAGATAAGACATGATTTTTTCATATTCACGTGGACAAATATTGACAGGGTTAATAAAACATGATTATATATTTATGACGCAAATATTAATTTATTAATTTGTCATATTTTACATTTTGGTTGAGTTATTATTTATTATTTATTGTCTTCTGATGATTCAGATTTATAATTGTTGGCTTATATAATTAGATTTTTACGTCTTGGATTAGTTTAAGTTTGTATGTTGTTTATTATTTTTTAACCAAGTGTTTTGCTAATCGTGTTGTTTAATTGTGTATCATGTCTTAACGATGTAATCGGGTCATAATTGTATATCATCTAATCATGTAGTTAGGTCTTATTCGTTGGTCATGTAGGATCATTTGTTTATTAAGTAGTTCTTATCTGTATTTAAAATTTTTATGCGAATATTAAAAGTATCGTATCCCTACTTATTTAAATTCGACACGACTCAATTGTGATTACACCGATTGTCTCTTCCGCATACATTCATTTTCAGCTAGCATATATACACAAATTCAAACGAAAAAATTATATCAAACACCTTTGACGTTCGACAACGTAATTAGCTAAATATATCTAACACCTTTGACGGTAGACAACGTAATTAACTAATTATAGTATATGAATTAATAATATCATATTATTATTACTTTCTTCATTTTGTTTTTGGTGTGCGTGGGAGGATGAAAACAGATGCGCCGACTAATTCATTCTATAGATAGGAATGGTGACAGAACCGCACAAAAAAACCAAATTTAAAAATTTTTCTTATAAGAAATAATGTTTCACGCGTAGCTGACTTGTCAAACTCATACATATGCTTCTTATTGTGAACATTAAATTTATTACTCTTGATTTGAGGACATCTAAAAGATCTTCAATGAAAAATGATTTGACCAATGAGACTTTCTTCGTGGATCCCATTACTGGAGGTGCTAGGAATTTAATGTCGTAGGGACTAGGGACTAAGTTTAATCCAGATTATGAATTTTGAAAAGATATTCAATAGATAGCAAGTACTAAAATCTAAATTTATTATAATATTTCATTCAATACATTTATAATTAAGTTCAATATGCTTTCATATATATGCTAAAAATATTTAAGGATTTAATAAGAAATTCAATGTCACAATTCAAAATTTCTAGAAAGATCTTGTAAATTGAATCTTATATTTTCACTTGAACCATATTTTTTTTTCTTTGGAGAAGGTGTCATGTTGATTTTTCTTTTAAATATCCGTAGAGGTGGTGAAAATGAGATTCATACCGTCTTTTATAATCTAATTAGTTGTATAGCAGCAGAAGTTTACATGATAAAAATATAATAAAATTAGAGTAAAAATGAAAATAAAATGGTATGTTGTTTCATTACATATTATTTTTGTCAACCTTCTTTCACTAAGAGAAAGATCTTTTTTTAGTATTTTTTCTCTCATAACTCCTCTTAACTTAATGAGTGACTAAGATTAAGTTTTGAATTTTGATGTTGATAATTAAGTCACTTTATTTATAATTAAACTAATTTTTTTTTTACTAAATTTACTAAAAGAGACTAAAACAGAAAAAAAAAAATTGAAGAGCGGTCGAACTTGTTGTGGATGATGCAAAGAACCTACGCTACGCCTGACGCGTTCACGTGAGAGTGAGAGTTACAGACCCTGTTGCCTAAAATTATATGAAAAAGCAATGTAGCTACTGAGGGGGGGCCGCACTCGAGGTCGGCAATTGTAAAGACTAAACAGAGTGGTGCAAGTCCATCAACAGTTGTATTTTATTTCCTGAAAGATTAATACTCATGAAGCTGATAAAAAATCTGAAAGATAACCACCTTTACCAGGCCATTAACGAACTTCAATGACATGACAGTGAATTGATGATCCTTTCTCTTCAATTTCTCTTCTTTCATTTCATCTACAGAAACAAATGGAGGTGCAGAGAGCCCCAGCTGCTGCGCTGTACGTACGCACTGAAACCCTGAATCATATGTCCTTATTAATTATTAAACACAACACATTAACACTAGGCTCTTGCGTGGACACTTTAATCGAGAGAGAGAGAGAGAGAGAGAGAGAGAGAGAGAGCGAGGAGTCAGCACTCAGCAGTGATGTGTATATTTGCCTAATAATGTACTTATTATCCAATAATGTAACTTACTCGCGAGTATTTCCGCCTTAGTTTTCACGTTTCTCTCGACGACATTTGCTGCCTCGAGTACTGATGACCGTCATCTTATGTGTCGAGAGTACTTTCAGGTGGCTGATTGACGTTTTCTACGTTCAAAGTTCTCGCCATGCACGTTTAGCTTGCTGCTTTTTGTTTTTGTGTTATGTAAATGGCAATGTATACTGTTCAACCACGTTCAATTTTCGTATTTTTGTTTTTTTTTTGTGGTGTATTGACTGTTGTGTATTCATTAATTAATTTTGTCTCTTGTACCGTCTAACGACTGGGTAATCATTTAAGTCGTATGAGATGAATGAACCTAGCAAGTAGCAACCTCGGGTTGATCATGCCAATACAAGCTACCCAAATTAATTTTTTAGTCTCTCCGTTTTCTCAAGATTTAAAAAACTACTGAAAAAATTAGTCAACTGAACTTTTATAAATGAACCAGGTACATATCTGCTTGCCTGCATGCTTACAATGATACTCATGAAAAAAAAGGGAAAAAAGAAGGAAGAGGAAAATTACATATTTAAATATATAAACTGGCTACATATTCACTATTTCTTTTGCACTTGATTTAGGTTTTTCAAATATTTTTACAATTTAGTTATAGAAACACCTGCGGACTCGGGAGCTTTCATTAGGCCGGACTAATTTATAAGCTTATTGTAAATTTGTGTGAATGTTGCTGCATATAAAAGAGCTAAGAAATACATATATCAACCAACATGATATGAAAACTCTTAATACATATATTTAATAAAAGAATGACAACAATGTAAAAAAATAAATTTATAATATAAATTATTCAAATAGCACCATAAAAATTATTTATGAAATTCTTTTCTATTTTATTGATAGAAAAGATGAAAATTTGAATAACTTGATAAAACAGAGCAAATATGATTTTGAAGTAGATATACTATGAAGGCATGAAATTTTAAAAATATTGTTAATTGTTACTACATTCAAATTTGTAACTTTCTAATACTAGTGACAATGTAATAATATATTGGTACATTATTCTTTCAATTAGACTAATACATAACAATTTTCTTTTATAATAAGTTCAAGCAATAATAACATTTTAGCCCATAATGATTTCAATTTATTCCATATATATTATTTAATTATTTATAAAATAATTCTCTAACTCCAATTTGAAAAAAAATAGAGTTGAATTGGTACATGTAGAAAATAAAATAAAAAGCTCTATTATTACATGAAAAATTAGAAAAAAAGAGATATTATTGAATTTTTTCTGGGCAGATTCGGCTATATTTTTAGATTGAGTAATGATACAGCCACAAACTCTTGTACAAAATTATTTTGTACAAACTGATGTGGCATGATAAAATTGATTGAATTAAATATTACTTGACCCATATGGTTTGTTTTTACTAATTTATATTTTTATTTAACCAATAAATTAATGTCACGTCAGTTTGTACAAAATAAGTTTGCATAAGATTTTGTGGCTATATTATTACTTTTTTAAATTTACCGCCAGAACACATGTGAGGAAATTGTGTAGGAAAAATATGATTGGTTTCATGTATAGTTGTATACTCTCCAATTGATTGCATTTTATTGCCACACGTGTTACTTACCTTTTATACAATTAGTTGAAAGGTACATATGATAAACATTTAACAAAAAGGATATATCAATAGGTCTAGATTAAGAACTTAATAGACTATAGTTGAGGCTTGATAGTCAACATTTAATGGCTTATTACTTTATTTTTGTGTAATAGGTGATTTTAGCACTAGGCAAATGTCTAGGGTTCCAAATTTTAAGAAGGCCCAGTTTTTGGGCATTTATTTATTAATAAACTAACTTATAATAATTATTCTAAGATTTCACTTTTTATTTAAGTTGCTTGTGCAGGAAATGTTAATTTTCATTCATCTCCTTATTATTACTTCCATTCATAATTGTCTAAAAATTAAGATTTTTAATATAGATTATTTATTTGATAATCTTCACCTTCAAATAAGATTTTTTTTTCATAAAAATTCTATATTTGATAATCTTTATAGTATAATCAATGATTTTAACCATTATTTCTTTATTTTGTTAGCCTTTCCAAGAAAAAAAAAATTAAATGCTTCACTTTCTTAAAAAAAAAACTTTTAAACACTAAACTAACTCTTGATATTCCTTTAAACTCTAATAAAACTTCAAAACCATTGAATAAAAAAATCTCAATTAAAAAATTTATTACTTACTTCTCAACAAATAAAATTATTCTCTACGAAATCCATTGCCATCATTTGATCATCATATTTTAAATTATTATTGTTCTTGTTTTATTTTTTGCATTGATATGTAGCTTATATAATCTAAAAATAAATAAATTTTAAATTACTTTATGTTCCTTTAAGAGTTGATGTTGCTGAATGTATGAAGGCTTAAAAAAGAAGTTCGCTCAAGGTTCCGAACCCCTTAGAGCGCCTTGGTAAATGAATAATCCTCGATATTGAAAGATACAAGAAATTTTTTTAGTTAAATAGATTTTGATATAAAAATAATTATCGAATTTAATTTTTTTGAACAAAATTGTTTGTTGACTTCCAAATTTTAACGTTAGATAAAAAATATCTCTTCTATTATTTGTCTTTAAAGAATTATGATTATATGTATCATAATGAAATCATAATCTGTTTTCAAAACAGATGTAAAGAGTATTTATATAGATATATCCATTGGCATTGGTATGTATGGCTCCCAAAATTAATAATGTTTTTTTAGCCTAATAGTGGAACTCAAAACTCTTCCAACTCATGTGAGTGGAGCTCGAAATAATCTCTCTCTCTCTGTTTTTTTTTTTTTTAAAGTAGGGTTGGATAAAATTTAATTCAATTTCTTTAGTCTCTATTTCCTCCATAACTCAAACTCAGGCAATTAAACAAAAAAAAAAAAAACTTAAACACCACTCGAGATCAAGTCTTTGGAAACAAATTCTGTTTGGAAAAAAAAAAGAAAAAGAAAAGGAGAAGATATACAAACATAAAATCAAGTCCAATTAACTGAGTAGAATCTATTGACAGATAAATAAAACTTGCTTCTGGTTTTGTCATACTAATACACTAACAGTGGAAAGGAAATTCAATCGTGTTTAAACTACCATATGGCTACCCCATTTAAAGACCATTTCCGGAAATCGAGAGCCCGAATCAAAGGCGGATGTGCCGCTGCCTGTAACGCATCCAAAATATGAGTCGACGGTGACCTTCATCATTGACTTGGTTATTAATTGCACGCTACTACTCTTCAACAAGCCTTACACACCATATGGCTTGTTTCACAGTACAAATGTTAAAAGAGTTATAAATTCTTTATACGTATTATTTTGTATTAACTGATGTGGTATAATAAAATTATTGATTGGATGAAAATAGCTTTCACCACCGCATTTCATTTTCAGTTTTTTTTTCAATCAATCAATGCCGTTATTTTACATTGAACTTATGACTCTAGCATCACCTTTTAAATGTGTGTGTCAGTCAAGATAAGTCGATGAACTTATCTTCAGTTGGGTATAATTCATTTTACACGAGTGGGATGAGGATAATGATCCCAAAAATTGAGATGAGGATAATGATCCCAAAAATTGAACCATCTAATTCATTGGCATACTTTGATTGACTTAAATTCGAAGGATAGAGCACAAATTATTTGCTCATATATGATTATAAACGTATTTATTGTAAATTAAAGAATAATGATAAATATTTAAAATTAATTTAATCTCGAATGATGTGATAGATGATTCATCGAACGATTGATACTCTTTTCACAAAATTCTAAATAAATTAATTAATTATAGTATTTCACCATCAGTATGATAAATTAAATTTTGAGATGTCTTAGAATTTATTCTTAGTTAAAAGTTCAATAAGAAGAGAATCAAGATGCGATAACGAAATGACTGTACATTTGAATATTTGTCATGCCACGGGTCAGGGTTTAAGTCTTTGGGTCGGACCAGGTCGGTATGGATTGCGTTGGATTTTGGGTGTATCTCAGCCTCGGGCCACACGCTTTTAACTAAAATCAAATGTTTTGGTTGGTCCACACTCCTTTCACAGTTTTTATTTGACATTAGACTTCAAAAAAACAAACGCAAACAATTACTATTTACCAATGTGAGGCTCTATTTGATATTGAAATGTTGTTATGGTAAAAAATTATAATTATAAAATAAAAATTAATAGTGTATAATAAATATAATTTTTAAATAATAATTTTGACAAAAATAGTAAAAAGATTATAGATTTTTAATTATATAAGTGATAGATAAGATCAACTTAACTTCAAGTTACAATATCATTTACTGAATATTTGAGTACTGTAACTATAATTATCCAACTTCAATATCAAACAAGACCTAACAAGAATATTAATTTGTTTGAAAATCAATTTTTGGACGTAAAATTCTATTTTTAGTTTCAATGACTTATTTACTCCTCCAAATTTTGGCGAAAAAAAACTAAAATTTGATTTCACATGATGACATTCATCATAATTTTATTCTTTCATTTACTAGAATGTATATTAAATAAAATAAAAATCATAATCACTATGTTTATATTTTATTTGGATAGCTTTTTAAAAATAATATGAAAATTTAATTGAGAAAATTAAGTAATTAAAATAATTATTTATTTTTAAAAGTTTTAATATTAAAAATCTAGTTGGGTCATTGATTTTACTTTAATTAATTAAAACTAATTTTATGTTAGTATATAAAGTTTTCTTCTATAAAATAGTTTAAAACAATTTAAACATTAGTCATGTAGTGCCATGTGCACTTTTAGAGCAAATTTTCTAAAACATCTTTCTTTTTAAATCCAAAACTGATGAAATTCACTAATTCATGGAATCCGTATGTACTTTTCAAAGCGTCAAGAAATTTTTTGTTTGTTTCCTTAAATGTTAGGGGTCCAATTATCATTTTTCCTAATAATAAAAAAGGAAATTGACAACCGTTCACTTGTTTGTTTTGCCTTTTTCTAAAATACACAAATATTTTTTTTCAGTGCACCACCTGAAGTTTACTTTTATTGCATTCGTCCACTTTCGTCTAATTTCTGTTAGCGAATTTAACGGAATAACCTTTTTACCTCTCAAAATTACAATTTAACTCAAAATAAATAGAAATTGGAGATAAATTGGATGTGTTTAATTTTTTTCAAAGGTGAATGCTAGAAATTGGAGGAAAATAATGTTTGTTACTAAATTTAGAAAATTTGTATTTATTTTTTTTGGAGAAAAATAGTATTTGTTGCTTGCTAGATTTAGAAAATTTGTATTTATTTTTTTGAAAGAGAAAAAATAAATACAAATTTTCTAAGTCTAGCAAGCAACAAACACTATTTTCCTCCAATTTCTAGTATCCACCTTTGAAAAAAATTAAATCCACCAAATTTATCTCTAATTTTTATTTATTTTGGATTAAATTATAATTTTGAGGGATAAAAAGGTTATTTCTTTAACATTTTGTTAAATCTAATAACGAAAATTAGACAGAAGTAGATGAATGTAACAAAAAGCAAACTTCAAGTGGTGCACTAAAAAAAATATTTATATATTTTTAAAATAAACAAAACAAACAGGTGGATCATTATAAATTCTCTAATAAAAATGACAACAACACACAGAGCATGAATATCTTATTTAGTGCAAAAGCACTTAATTTTTGACCCAATTAAAAAAATTAAAAAAAAATGGATGCCAAATCACTGTCATGTATGCAGTATCATTCACTTAGCGAGAGCAGAGTATCTATATCTGAAATTCTGAATCACTGAGGCTTTTATCTTAAAAAGAGAAAATTGACAGTCAAGTTATTATATATATATTATTTGTTTTCAGCAAATGAATATAATAAGAAAGGACTTGTTATTTTCTTCATCAGAGTAATGAAAAAAGTCTGAGATATGATTATGTGTCTTTAAATTATCACTATCTTCTTTATCATGACAACTTCATCTACAGGAAGAAAAGATAAAGACCAGTCAAATGCACTGAATTTTTTTCTCTTTTTTTTTTTCCATGGGAATTAGTTACCAAAGTTATTATCATTATTTTGGCAAATTTAATTAGTGATGATTCACTCATCTCCCTCCTTACCTGATCTTTTATATAAACCAATTGGCCTCACAGTTTGTGACAACAGACCCACTTTTCTTGACTAGCCAAAGCTTGAGCTCTCTCTCTCTTGCTTAGCTTCTCTTTCCAGTTTCCAGATCACTTTCTCGAAAACTAGCATTTTCAATTCCAGAGCTTTTCAAAACAAAAAAAATAGTGAAAAAAATGGCAGCCTTTTCATACCAACAACATCACCACCCTTTTCTTCTAGACTCGTCAGAGTTCATTGAGGAAGGCAGTTTTTTCTCTCAACTTTATTACCCACCAAAATTTCCTACTCATGATGATCATCAAGAGATGATTGTTGTTAATAATAGCAGCAATAATCTTCTTGATGCAGCTGCAGTTTTTGAAACTAGCTGTGGGGACGGTCATGATCATCACAGTGATGATAATTGTAATGAGCCTTCTAATAATAATTCTTTAGCCACCAAAAACCAAAGCACTGCAGTGTCTTCAACTGAGCAGCAGGTCACTCAGAGTACTGTGACGACTACCGCTACTACTACTCGTATGGACAAGAAAAGGAAGAACAGAACTAATGCTTCCTCTTCTTTCAATTCTGCTCAGTCAAAGGTACATATACACAATTTTTTCTCTTAAATCTGTTCATGGAGTTGATTTTTTGAAATTTTAGTTTTCTACTTATTTGGTTTCTGATTTTCGGTGTCCATTATTTCTTAAAACAGGATCCAAGAGAAGTGAAAAGCAAGAAGCAAAAGAAAGGCAATGTTAATGATGCCAAGAAAGAAGAAAAGGAAAATAGTCCTAAGGCTGATAGTGAGAAGAAAGTTGCTAAAGAACCTCCAAAAGATTACATTCATGTTAGAGCAAGGAGGGGTCAAGCAACTGACAGCCACAGCTTAGCAGAAAGGGTGAGTAATGTTGTTGCAAATTCAAACTTTTTTCCCCCATTTTATCCCTACTAACTACCTATTCTATTATTTTAATTTTCAACTTTAGTTGAAGTCTAATGGGTTGTTGTCTTGTCTTTTTGGTTTCAGGTAAGAAGAGAGAAAATTAGTGAGAGGATGAAAATTTTGCAAAAGCTTGTTCCTGGCTGTGACAAGGTATATAATTAACTAATTTGAGTTACTATTTTCTTTTTTTTTTTGGTCTCTTTATTCACTTTTTCTTTTCTTAAAGCAAATAAGGAATTTTATTGGTTATAATGATTCTTATAAATTTCATATGGTTTGACATAAAATTAGGTAACTGGAAAGGCCTTCATGTTGGATGAAATTATCAACTATGTACAGTTCTTACAAAACCAAGTGGAGGTAACATTGCTATTGGAAAAAAAAACTTAAACACAGTTATAATGATTTAATTCTTCTTTAATACATTATTAATGTGTTTTTGTTTTTCAAGTTCCTCTCAATGAAGCTTGCTTCTGTGAATCCCATGTTCTATGATTTTGGAATGGAACTAGATAACACATTCATGGTCAGGCCAGATGATCAGCAGGTAAAAGAGCGTTCATTTATAGGGTCTAGTTAATTATAATTTATGATTAAATGTAATGAATCTTTGTCTCTGACATGAATTAAAATCCAGAATTTGAATAGCATTATTGCTGCTTCAGCTTCAGCACCTCAAGTGCAATGCAGCCCCACAGCCCAGCTCACAGCTTTTGCTGACACAACCACTGCCTTTGCCCCAGCTGATCATCGCAATAACTATCCTGTTCTTGATACTCCACTTTTACTTCAACAAGGGCAGAGGCCAAATGCCTTAATCTATCAGGTATATTACCAATTTTAACTAGCTAGTTACTTATTTGCATGAATATGAAAACCATTTTAGACCATTAATCCATTATCAAATTACAAAATGTTCAACAAAAAAAAAAAAAATACATGGTTCTTTGCTTCTAAGTATGTGACAAATGTGTTGTCATTTTCAGGATAATGGGAATAGTCTCCTTTGGGATGTTGAAGACCAAAAACAAAGGTTTCTTAACCCATCTGGGTTCACCAGCAACTTGTGTTCTTTCAATTAATATGTGACATTGAGCTGCCCTACAAAACATCCGGTAAGCCCTTATGTCCTGTCTCAACTATCTTATTTTCCAAAATTAACAATGTCCACTGAATAGTTTAAATAACAAGCGGACGTCTGTATTTTATTAAATATGAATTCTGTATTTTACAATGTAGACAATTTTTTTTTACAATACTTTTAAAAATTGTAAAAATGTCCAATTCATACTTTATTTTGAAGAAGACTGCTATATATTTGTACATATTGTATATCACCTTTTTTTTTTTTTAATCTCTTGCAGCTTGCAAGGAAGGAGATTACAAAAGCTTCTTTAATTTTATGTTCTGGCGTATCAGTTTCAATGGAGTGTAAGGAAGGGGTATCTGAGGGTGAATTGAACATATATATAATAATAATAATAATTAAAGAGGGGCAGCAGCAAAATCAATGAATATGAAGAACGCAGGGGACAGATTTATCCGACCAAATTAATTACGACCAGATCTTTTAGTAGATCCCTTGTTCCTTGTCCATTGTTTTGACTCTAAAAGTCGCCCATGCACAAATTCCTAGAGCCTGTGGCTATGGTTGGAAAACAGAGACACACTAGTTAATTTATTTCTTCCCTCATGTAATATATTAATATATTATGTTGTAATATGATGAGGTAGCCATTAAATCTGAAGTGAATTCTTGTTGGTTACAGTTATTTCTGTTATTTTTACCCTCCTCACTATGTTGAAATAATAAATAAAGATGAAATGTAGCTTGTAGTTGATATGACTCGTGATGCATTTATTACCAGTTTGGTTGTATCATGTGAGTGGTGGAATCTTTGTGTCTTGGCTTTATGGTAACTGAGATGATCAACTGATTCAATTCCCTTCCCCCTGGATCAAATTCAGCAGACAGAGCATCAACATCTGGAATTCTCCTTGTGTAATATTTATTTAATTTGCAGCCACTCCTTTGGGCATTTTTCCTCTTACAAGTTGGAATAGTTGTACTTTGCATCAAGGAATCATATCGTGCAATTGTTCTTTTTTTAACCCTTCTCTAATTAGCCCAACTTATGTTTTTAATATATGATAACTCAAATAATATGAATTAGGCCATCAGCCTGCCGGCATTGCTGACAAAAAATGTATTGATCTTTTAAAGACTGTTTGACGTGTACATTTATAAAAGACCTAACAGTGTATGGAAAATAAGATTTTTAATTACATATAAAACAGAATAAAAATTCTACCAACTTCCTTCCTCACTCGCGCAAGAAAAATTAACTAAACAAAAGATTTTCTTTTTTTTTTTTCCCCCGAGTTGAACCTCATTAATTATGATGTAATTGGAGGTGGTCAGGATTTAGAGCACTAGTCGTACTAATAAAGACAAGAGCACTCTGTTAGCAATTAAAAATTGTGCGATAGTAAACAAGTTATAATTACTCCAATGTCTTGCAACGGAAATGACTTTTAAATACAGTAATTACAAATCTCAATATGATTGCTTTTAGTCTATTGCAGTATGATTTCTGAGCTAAAAGGCAATTAGGAGGTTGGTTAATTACATTCCGATAATTACATTTAATGATTGCTAATGATTTGCTAAGCAGGAAAGTTTCGGTCGGCAAAAAGGTTGCTGAGGCCCCCCCTCCCAGCTTGCAAAACAATAAGTTATTTACTGAATACATTCAAGGTCCCATCTGTCTACTCATTCAAACCAATCAACCAAAGGAAACACACAATACTGAAAGAACAAGACATTTTGTTAGATGTACATCAACTCATTGGAATAATCATGTATAATTTATATCTTTAGTGTAAGCATTAAGCATCCATTTATTAAACAATATTTATGAGTTTCCACAGTTGTATAAAACAGACAATCCATGTGGTTTTAGAACTCCATCTGTTCTTTAATGTTGACCCACATGTTGATTTTTATTTTCTCAATTGGCGAAAATAATTTATCTAAATGATCAAGCAAGAAAATTCAATCCTCTTTTAGCATATTTGGAATTTCATCCATTGCAAAAAAGGCCAAAGGGGTATTAATTACAAGTGGGCTCGATCCTTGGTTCTCTAGAAAGAACTGGTTTCATCTTGATTTCTTTTGCATTCTTCTCTTAGCGCGGCAAATGTGTTAATAAATTGATCACACAATGCATTGCCATTTGGCTTGGAAATGGATTGAGGTGACCGTGCTTCAGGTTGCTGTCCTCTTTGTTATACAATTGAACTCAAATTATCAAAATTGTCTTCTGAACTACATGCTATAGCTTTTAGCTTACAACTTAGTAAATGTTGCAAGACACCTGCAGCACACCAACTGATCAATCTGTTCTTTTAGGGTCCCCTTTGTTCTGTGTTTGATCAATTTTTTAAAAAATTATTATTTTGGGTCCCCATGTTGATTGCTCGTGAAGCACATATTTATTTTGAACTGGTTTCTTTTAGCCATTCTGGCAGCTTCTGTAACTCTCTAGTTAGTTAGATAAATCAGTCCAATCCATTTTATAAGTAATAATTTAATTGAGTATCTTCTCTTTGATTGATGAAGGCTAACCATTTTTTTCGTATATAGAAAGTCCTAGCTCCTTTCTGATTATGGAAATAATTCTCATCGGAAGTATATTTTCGAAACAGACATTGTGAGGGAGGATAAATATATAAAATAACCGCTCTATAAAATATAAAAGATTCCGTTCAGACTATTAAAGATTTTATATAATTAAGATTTATCTTTAATACAAATGATGAGCCCTTAAATATGCAATTTCGCCAATAATTGCTTTGGAGCCGCATGACTTTAAAATCGAATAGCTGAGGAGCCTGTTGATATTTATCTTTGATACTAATGCCAGAGCATGGTATGCCAAATAAAAATAATTTCCTTAATTTTTAGATCTAGGTCGAATTATTACATAAATCTTTACTTAAAAGCCTAACTTTTGAGGTAAATATATAAAATAACCAATCTATAAAATATAAGGGGCTACCTCCAAGACTATTAAAGATTTTATATAATTAAGACTTATCTTTAATAAAAATGTTGAGCCCTTATTTAAGTATTTCAATTTTTGCGCCAATGATTGTTTTGCAGCCATCCTTAGCCTTTTGGATCCACGTGACTTTAAAATCGAACATCTCTTGAGGGAGCCTGTTAATATTTGTTTATCTTTAATACTAATGTCGGAGCATGATATCTGTTGAGATTTGCCAAGATTATGGACAGTGATTGGCAAGATTATGGATAGTTGTTCTGCTGCAGTAATGGAGGTAACTTGATAGTCAACTTTCTCTTATAAGCAATTTCCTTTTCTATTGTGTACAACTAGCAATCATTCTCTTATTTTAGCCTTTTGGTTAGCTGACGCTTTTGTATATAAATGGTGTATAATAATAATAATGAGAGCGAAAATCTTTTCCCTTTTTTTACATGGTATCAAAGCGTTAAGCTTTTGGGAGAATATTTTCTAGGCTTTTCTTTAGTCACAAATGACGAGAGCTACTTCATCGAAAACAGAAACCAATGTTATCATCGATCCTTCGGATCTATTTTATCTTCATTCCTCCAATCATCCAAGAATTAGTTTGGTCACCAAGCCATTGAATGGTGATAATTACACCACTTGGAGTTAGTCAAAGAGTATTGCTCTAAGTGTGAAAAACAAAACATGTTTCGTTAACGGTTCAATCAATAAGCCACTAGCAGCCAATGAAAAACATGCCTTACGGCAAAGATGTAATGATATGGTATTATCTTGGATCCTTAATTCTATTAATCCTAATCTTGGGGATAGTATATTTGTATACAGAATCTGCAGCATACGCATGGGCCGATCTAAAGGAGAGATATTCTCAAAATAATGCCCCAAGGATCTTTCAAATTGAAAGAGACATTGCTTGTTTACATCAAGGGATCATGTCCGTGGCAGCAAATTACTCCAAACTGAAGGGCTTGTGGGATGAGCTCTCATCTTACAATGACATGCCTATTTGCACCTGTGGGGCAATTAAGGGAAGTGAAGAACGAGAACAACAAGGGAAGGTAATGCAATTCCTTGTGGGTTTAAATGATACATATTCTGCTATACGTGGTCAAATTCTTCTTATACAGCCACTTCCTACCATTAGAAAAATTTATAATTTGATTCTCCAAGAAGAAAAACAACGTGATGTGGCTGTGTCTAGAGAAATCTTGTTGGCAGCAACACAGACCAGCAACAACAATAGCAGTTCGCATAACAAAGGGAGAGGAAAATTGCATTGCAGCCACTGCAACAGAGATAACCATACAGTTGAGAAGTGTTTTCACTTGCATGGCTTCCCTCCTGGTCACAAATTTCACAAGAAGGGTGAGAAATCTAGAAATAAATCAGGGCCTACAGTTAATAACTCACAACTTGAAACGCCAGGTTTCACGCAAGAGTAATACCAACAAATCATGGCTCTCTTGAATAACGATAATGCAAATATAGCAGGTCAGCTTTCACTTTTTTGTCTTTCATCCCATATTAGCTCTTCTCATTCGAATAAATGGATAATAGATAGTGGTGCAACTCACCATATCACATCTACTCTTGATTTGTTATCTGAAGTAAGTCCATCTCCACACACCTCTGTTACACTACCCAACGGAAACAAGGTTCAGATAGACTCAATAGGCTCAACTAACTTTGGTTTTGATTTTTCTCTCTCAAATGTTTTCCATGTACCCTCATTCTGTGCCAACATGTTGTTTGTTAGCAAAATGACAAAGTCCTTGAATTGTTCAATAACTTTTTTTTGCTGACTTTTGCATCTTACAGGACTTGACAACGAAGAGGACGATTGGTCTGGGGAGACAACATGACGGTCTTTATTATTTTTCTCCAAACATTACACTTTCGCCTAATTTGCTCACTCCTCAAGTCAACCAGACATCTTCGCAACTAGATTTGTGGCACAAACATCTCAGACACCCTTCCATCCACCCAATGAAACATCTTGCAGATTTAGTACCTGAAATTTCTTTCTCTTTAAATAAAGTTTGTGATATTTACCCTTTGGCTAAACAAACAAGATTACCTTTTGGTTTAAGTATTATTTCTACTAAAAAACCTTTTGAGTTAATTCATTGCGATATTTGGGGACCTTTTCAAGTATGTTCTCTTTCAGGTGCTTATTATTTTTTGACTGTTGTGGATGATTACTGCAGACATACATGGATTTATCCTATGCGGTTTAAATCAGACACAAAATTTTTTAAAATCTTTCTGTGCTTTTGTTTTTACATCATTCAATTATAAAGTTAAAAGGTTTTGCACAGATAATGGCAAAGAATTTACTTCAATGCATAACTTCTTTAAGGATGAAGGAATCCTTTATGAGCATAGTTGTGTTTCCACACCTCAACAAAATGGTGTAGTAGAACGCAAACATCGACATATTCTAAATGTAGCCCGAGCCTTGAGATTTCAATCTCGTTTGCCTCCAACCTTTTGGGGTGAAAGTGTTCTTACTGCAGTTTATCTTATTAATCGCATACCTACACCTTTACTTTCTAAAAAAACGCCATTTCAAATTCTACATAAAAAGCTACCTACTTACGATCATTTGTGTGTGTTTGGATGTTTATGTTTTGCTTCTAATGTCGAACCTCAACATTAGTTCGATTATTGTGCCCATAAATGCATTTTTGTTGGGCATCCTTCAGGTCAAAAGGCTTACAAAGTTTATGATCTAGAAACTAAGAAGATTTTTTCTAGTCGAGATGTTATTTTTCATTAGAATGTATTCCCTTTTACAAACTCCAAATGTGATATCAATCATAATTTACAAGTTTTGCCTTTATTTATACCAAACCATGATGCTCAATCAATTCCTATTGTTCCACAAGAAGACAATACATCCAATGAATCTCAACCTGTACCTTTACATAACCAGCCCACTCAATCTACGTTAAGAAGATTTGATCGAATCCGACAACCTTCTACTTGGCTCTGTGACTTTAATTGCTCACAGGTCACTCTGTTGTCCCCCAGCTCAATGTCATCTTCTATGCTTCAGTCTCAGCAAGCTACGCGTTATCCTTTAGTTAATTTTGTCTCTTATAATAATCTTTCTCTTCTCATCACTCCTTCACACATTAACCCACTATATCTCTATGTGAATTTAAATATGCAAAGATTCATTAAGCTTCATGGAAATTCTTAGAAAAATTGCACGAATCACGTTGGTACATCTTTGTCTTTCGTTCAATTCATGGCATCCATTACACAGAGCAAAAATATATAAATCTCCTCTCGGTCTCATTATGTATCCTTAAATCATTCAAATATTGGCCAGATATTTAAAAGCATTAATCATAATAATGAATACTCAACCATGGAATAATAAATTAAAAATAACATAAATTTATGAAATTAAATCTTCATAATTAGGCTACATCGTAGTCCTAGTAAAATAAATTAGTTTATGGGAATATAAAGAAAATCCATGAATTTAATGGGAAACATTCAAGTAAGATAACAAAGAAGAGAGAAAGAAAAACTCAAGAACCTATCTCTTTCTAATCTCTGCAATTGACTTCTCCAAATTGTTGCTCTCGGATTTACAGCGGCTTTTCTTATTCTTTTCTTGCTCTTGGTTTTCTCTCCAATTTTCAGTTGTTGTTCGGCTGCCTTCTTGTCTTGTGAATATTCCCAATATTCCTACAATGACAAAATATAAAAATTAAGATAAAAATTAATATAATAAAATATAATTTAACATAAAATTTAGTTATGAAAGTATTAAAATAATAGATAAATTATGAGCACATCAAATGCCCCCAAACTTGATATTTTACTAGTCCTCGAGCAAAAATTAAAATTAAAATTATGAAAAGAAAATCCTATCTAGACCACTTTCGCAGGTGATTGCGATTGCATTTAGCGTATGCGACAAGCCTTTAAACTACTAGACGACCCTAGTAGATGAGCTATAGTCTCGTGAGAGTTTCCAACGATGATACCCACAAACATTATAAAAAAATGTCTCAAAGATTGCATAAAGTATATAGCTCAAAGAAAATTAAAAGTATTGGCAAAGTTCTAACTTTAATTGAATAGTCAGCCTCATCTTATATTGGATTCTTGTGTTGTGTGAGAATCAATTCAATCAAAACTCGTTCTTAAGATCTTCAACATCAACAACCCTTGTATTGAATAATAAACAGAGTATGTCAAACTAACCTCATCATCTTGATCTTTTTTTTTTCAGGCATAAATTAACATTTTCTTTTGATTTTTCTTAAAGCACATGTTTTTTTCTTTTTTCTTTTATCATAATCAGGAGCTTTCACTCTACCCCTTAAGGTAGCCTTCTTCTCATGGTATATTATCTTCTACATATTGGTGATACGTAGGTGTTGGCGTATAAATACTAATGCTATTGGTGTTAATGTGTAAGTGTACACAACAAGTAATAAAGTGAAGAGTATTCAAGATCGTCTTCACAGGGATTGATGTTATTGGACTTGCTACAGTAATCTTAACAGTGTAGATTTTGTGTCTAAATTAAGATAAACAATTGATGAAACTAATTTACTAATTAAAATAAAAACACAATAAATAAAATGCAGCAAAGTAAATTATCATGTCAAGCTTAATGATAAAACTAATGGGAATGTATAGTAGTTGAGTGAATAAACTCTCTTAATGGTCTTGACTATTTTCTAATGGTTGGCTCAGTTGCCGCAATATTTGCTACAGCACTGGGCAGAATTCTTAGGTATCCTCAGCCGTTGCATGTTGGATATCTTATATCTATATGCAACCTAACAATGATCAGTTGTTATGCCAACATAAGATATAGCATTACACGCTTAGGTTCCATTTACCCTACAATGTGAATCCTTATGTCTAGTTCATCACTAATCTTAAATCAAGCATATGCCTTTTGGGACTCAAATAAAACTCAATTTAAGATCAAGTATTGTTTTGATATGATCCACTAAGATAGTCCTTTTTACGGCTCTTCATTAGCTAGTATCATTAAATGGGTGACCAACCGAAATAACGATAAAATAAATACTATCAAAACAAACTGCTACAGCAAACATGCAGCAACACATATTTCCAGTCAATAAACCATCAAGAGATTGTTTGTTACTCAACTACAAATAAATTTAGTTCATGATTTGCAAAAGAAAAATAAAGAACAAAGTTTCAACCGTGAAACACATCCCCATAAATAAATAGATAACGAGAAAGTAAGAGAAGAATAAGAAGGATTGAGCTCTCAAATGATTTATGCAAATTCTCCTCTTGTGTAGCCGTTAATCTCTCTCTTGAATCTTGTTTTTCTTTTGTTTCTTTGTGTTTTTCTCCTTGAGTGACGACCCGCTTTAATCCTTATGATGTGTTCTTATTTTATAGTTGAAAATTAGGGTAAACAGAAGCCTAGGGCGCGCATAAGTCAGATTAGGAAACTGCAGATCACAATTCTGCAAGTATCCCGCGTGGAATTTTCTCTGTCGTTGTTCCAAGATTGCTTCAGCAATGGCTACCGCAATGGTTGCTACAGTAACTGCACTGTTCCAAATTTGTTTCAATTCTTTTGTAGCCATGTTCTTTTCTTATTTTTGTAAGCCTATTGCATAGCATTCCTTCACGAATTATAAACTTCTGGAAACCTACAATTATGCACACAATTTAAGTACAAATTACTTTAAACCGAGCAAAACTTATTAAGATTAAACTAAAATGAATGTTTATGCAAAATGTAACAAAAATGCAATAAAAATACATCATTTACTCTCTAAGTGATCTTGATTTAAGTCTAGAATTGTCATAATAACTCTCATTTCATAGAGTTATCGATAGGCCCAAATTACTCAATGATAGCTTCACTCTTAAGGGTTATAGGTAGTTATTTTTTACTATGGTGCCTGGGTAAACTTAAGTAATGTAGAATCGAGGCAAACAATCATTTATTCAATCTAAAATTCTCAACCCAGGTTGTATCAGTCTCAAATCTCAAGTCAAAATTCTAAAAGAATCGATATAAGTGCGCAAGATATTAAAGAATCATAATCAAGATAGAACTAACATAAGAATCAAGGATAAACTAAGACAATTTTCATCCATTTTTAAGAACTATACTCATTTTCAATCACAAACTCATAATAGGCATTAAAATCTCTTTTTTTTTCTTTTTTGAAAAAAATGAAAGCAAATATTCCCACCCCCAAACTTAAAATAAGCACTGTCCTCAATATAAAGAAAAATAAAAGGAAAAGAGAAACTCCCTTGGTTTTGCACTTGAAGATGTAAAGTTGTAACTGAGTCGTTGAAAGGCATGTGAAAAGTTGATGTTTAGCGACCCCCAAACTTGTGCAAAATCCTAAAACAAAACAAAATAATTAAAAAAAGTAGAAAAAAAGAAATAAGGAAAGGTAAAAATGACAATAAAAAAGTTTAGAAAGCTTGGGTTGCCTCCCAAGAAGAGCTTAATTTATAGGCATTAGCTTGACTGTCTTTGAAGAGATCATTTAAGGAGGCTCGTGGATGCAAGGAGATGATATTGATAGAACTTGCCCAAGTTTCTTGCAATTAGGTCTCTTTCCACGAAAATGAGGCGATGCATCTTCATTAATAGACTGCTTATGTATTACATAAATGTTATGAGGATTAGATAGATGCTCATCCTTAAATGGTTTGGCCATTTTTATATTCATGGTGTCTTCTTGAAAACATTCTTTGAGTTTAGTTGGATACTTGATAGGTGTGTACACATTGAAAATGGCTTGCTCATTTTATACTTTTAAAATTAATTTTCCTTCTTGAACATCAATCAAAGTTCTTCCTGTAGTTAAGAATGGTCGGCCTAGAATGAAAGGTAACTCTATATATTCAGCTATATCCAAGACAATAAAATCTACAGGGAATATAAACTTGTCAATATTCACAAGCATGTCCTCAATTATGTCTCTTGGGTACTTTATAGATCTATCCGCCAATTGCAAGGTAATAATTACTGCCTTAGGTTCACCCAAACCTAATTTCTTAAAAATAAAAAAGGCATCAAATTAATGCTCGCACTTAAATCACACAAAGCTTTATCAAAATAAGTATTTCCAATAGTGCATGGAATGTTAAAACTCCCTGGATCTTTTAGTTTTGGTGGCAATTTATTTTGCAAGATGGCGGTTCAATCCTCAATCAGTATTACAGTTTCATGCTCCTCAAGTTTTCTCTTGTTGGACAACATTTCTTTCATAAATTTGTTATAAAACGGCATTTGTTTTAAAGCATTTGCAAAAAGAATGTTAATATACAATTTCTTAAACACATCAAGAAATTTTAAAAATTGCTGATCTATGTTATTTTTCCGGAGATGCTGAGGAAAAGGGATTGGAGGAACATAAACCTTGACCGGTGCTGCTAGTTTAGGTTGTGGTATTTCTAAATTTGTTACCTTCGAAACTTTGGTGGTGTCTTCAGCTTGTTTTTCATTAACTTTCTTTGCTTCTTTTGGTAGATCTTCAAGTTGTTTACCACTTCGAAGTATAATTGCATTAACTTGCTCCTTTGGATTTGTCTCTATGTTGCTCGGCAAAGAGCCTTGTAATCTGCTAGATAACAAGTTTGCAATCTGACCCATTTGCACCTCAAGGTTCTGAATTGATGCAGCTTGATTCTGAAATGTTGTCTCTGTTTTAGTCATGAATTGAGACAAATTTGTTGTAAATTTAGTAAGAGCATCTTCCAAATTTGACTTCTTCTCTTGTGATTGGAACCCTGGAGGTGGCTTCAATGTATTTTGAGTGTTGTTCCATAACAAATTCGGGTGGTTTCTCCAACCAGAATTGTAGGTATTAGAATATGAGCTATTTTGTTGCCTCTGGAGATTTGCCACTTAATGAGCTTGTTCAGCAGATGACGATGCAAAAGGACTTCCAACTTGGCAGTTGACACTAGTATGGTTCCCTCCACATAATTCACAAACTTGAGAGTTTGAATAACACTGAAATTTAGGTGCTCCAGTTTATTAGATAAAGCAGTCATCTGTGCAGATAAAGCAGTGACAACATCAATATTATGGGCTCCTACAATTTTCCTTGGCATTGATTGCTCTGAAGACCATTAATAATTGTTAGAGGCCATCTCCTCCAATAATTCATAACCTGCTTTTGGTGTTTTTCCCATTAACATTCCTCTTGCTGCAACATCAGTCATTGTTTTGGTATTGGATCCCAAACCATTGTAAAATGTCTGCACCTGAAGCCAAATTGGTAGACCATGATGTGGGCATTTTCTTAATAGGTCTTTGTATCTCTCCCATACTTCATATAATGATTCCATCTTGAACTGAGCAAAAGTTGTGATGTCATTCCTCAACTTGGTTGTTTTTACTGGAGGAAAGTATTTTGCTAAAAATTTTGTGTCAAACCATCCCAAGTAGTGATTGTTCCAGCAAGGAGTGAGTTCAACCACTTTTTGGCTTTATCCCTCAATGAAAATGGAAAAAGCCTTCACCTGAAAGCATTGTCTGAAACATGATTTTGCTTAAATGTGTCACAAATTTCCAAGTAACATTTGGATTATCATTTGGCATTCCAGCAAACTGTACTGACGTCTGAATCATCTGGATTATGGTTGGCTTAATTTCAAAATTATTGGCTTGAACGATATGGCGTGCAATGCTTGAGCGATCACCATTAATTGTAGGCACAACATAATCTCTTAAAAGTCTTGCATCCTCATTTCCATGTAATGCTTCGTCAGCCATGATTAATTGTTGCTCCTGTAAAACTTCTCTTCTTTCTTTATTAAGCTTTCTACACGTACGTTCAATCTCTAGTTCAAAAGATAATAAATCAAAACTTCTTGAATGTCTTATAAAATTAAACAAGAAAAAAAATAAAAACAATAAAAATAAAATTAAAATTAAACTAAGGTTAGTTGGTATTGATACTAATCCAAACAATCTTCAGCAACGACGCCAAAAACTTATTGCGTAAATTAGCAAGTGTACTAGTCAGCACAAGTAATATAATGAAGAGTAAATTATTGTCCCACAGAGATTGTATATCCTATTAGTTACCGAAATTATTCTAACCCTAATTTATTTGAATAATCGAATAAGCGAATTTAGATTAAAATTAAATAAAGATGTAGACAGTAATAGAAAATACCAAGAGATTAAAACATTAGAACATTCGATTTCACCATAACCAATTCAATTTAATCATCCATCTATGCTATTAAAATTTACTACCCACGTTGACAGTAAATTTCCCTAATCCATTCAATATCCTCTCTCGAGTAGGGATGGCAATGGGCACCGCCCGCAGCGGGTTTGCCATTACCAAACCCAAACCCGCATAAAATTTAAATTACCAAACCCACCCGCAACCCGCAGCGGGTTTTAATTTTTTTAAGAAAACCCACCCGCAGCGGGTTTGGACAATTACCAAACCCGCAATGGTACCCAGCGGGTTTTTTGCGGGTTTTTACATTTAAAATTACTAATATTTAATATATAAATTTATAATAATAACCTCAATTTCTACATAACATACTCAATTTTATATTTAACCAATGCAAATGAAAAATTAAAATTTCAACATCAATCCAACACATTCTCAAATTTAAGTATAAATTATACAAATTCATTTAAAAATATAAATTAGTATCTAAAAATAACAATTACATCATCATTTAAAATAAACTCCAAGAGAAGATACTTCATTTCATTCACCACAACAAGCACACATCCAACACGATGCCTACAATAATAATTAGTATTATTATTTTCAAATACTAATTTGGAGAAAAAAATTATATTAATGAAATAATCCATGTATTAAGTTAAAGAAAAATAATACATACGAAATTATAATAGTTATATAACAATCCATGAATTAAGTTAAAGAAACTTAATTCTTTTATATATATGTTTTAAATTAAAATTTTGAATAATTGTATAATTTTTATATATGTTTTAAATTTAAAATTTTCAATTAAAAATTAAAAATATTTAAAAAAATACTGCGGGTTTGACGGATATCCATGCGGGTATCCGTCGGGTTTAAAGTCATTACCAAACCCACCCGCATCCATGTGCGGGTTTTAATTTATAACATTAAACCCACCCGCAACGGATAAAATTACCCGCAGCGGGCGGGTTTTAGCGGGCGGGTTTGGGCGGGCTTGCGGGTTTACGGGTATAATTGCCATCCCTACTCTCGAGTAATATTAAAAATACATTCACACATTAACCCACTGTATCTCTATGTGAATTTGAATATGCAAAGATTCATTAAGCTCCATAGAAATTCTTAGAAAAACTGCATGAATCACGTTGGCAAATATCTGTTTTTCATTCAATTCATAGCATTAATTACACAGAGCAAAAATACATCTCCTCTCTGTCTCATTATGTATCGTTAAATCATTCAAATATTGGCAAGATATTTAAAAGCATTAATCACAATAATGAATACTCAACCATGGAATAATAAATTAAAAATAACATAAATTTAAAAAATTAAATCTTCATAGTTAGGCTACATCGTAGCCCTAGTAAAATAAATTAGTTCATGGGAATATAAAGAGAATCCATGAATTTAATGGGAAAACATTCAAGTAAGATAATAGAGAAGAGAGAAAGAAAAACTCAAGAAGCTATCTCTCTCTAATCTCTGCAATTGACTTCTCCAAATTGTTGCTCTCGGATTTACAATTGCTTCTCTTATTCTTTTCTTGCTCTCGGTTTTCTCTCCAATTTTCAGTTGTTGTTCGGCTGCCTTCTTGTCTCATGAATATTCCCAATATTTCTACAATGAAAAAAATATAAAAATTAATATAATAAAATATAATTTAACATAAAATTAAATTATGGCAACATTAAAATAATAGATAAATTATGAGCACATCATGTTCTAAAGATGCATACTGATCATGAGGACCAAATATTGAAAATTTCAATTAAGCACGGTTGAGAAATCATGCACTGGAAATGGAATTTGATTGATATGATATATACTTAATGAGAAATTATATGGGAAAGATTCTCCTAAAAGCAATGAAAAGAAGGGTGACATATCAGTGGTTATGGACTTATGGGGTTTTCTCCCCATATCAATTGGAACATAAAACATTCTATAACTCTACTAATAGTGATGCAAGGAAGTCGTACCCGGACATATTGTTTCCCCAAGATTTTAATTGCTTAGAATGAGATAAAATTTCAAATCCTACTTGGACAGTTTCATGCAATTAATTGTTGTAGCATCTTTGCATCTAGTCCTAAACGAATCTGATAGGAAAAACAAATCATTTGATATTGTGATGGGAGTCACATAACAGATATGAAACTAAGGTATATTTAGTTAGGTTTTGGATAATATTAGAGTAACGCACATAGTTGGGATAGATATTTTGTACATGAAAAAACTAGCATAACTTCCTCTTGTTTGTCGAAACCAAGCAACATTCCCCTGGTATTTTAAAATAAGTTGTACTTCTACTATTATGACATTTTAACTTTATTCATTATTTTACTATTATACCCGTCATGTTGATGTTGTCATAGAGTTTAAATCTTTGAGAATATTAATAAAGTAAACAAACTAATATATTCTTACTGCTTGAGTTAGTTTGGCAATTTATAAAGAAATTATTAAAATAATCATAGTTATACGTAGAGAAAATGTCATAAATACCCCTATTAATTGTATTAAATATTAATTAAAATTGCAATATGTCACATTTGGCCATATGTGACAATTTGTCGCCAAGTTAAATTATATCATTTAAAAATATTTATTTTATTCATGATATTTTTTTTTGTTCAGACCTATTCAATTGCTTTGGAAGTTTTCTCAAATAATTTATATTTATTATTAAATTAACTCAATGATTAAGGACATATACATTATTTTAATTTATTTATGTTCCCAAAATATTTCAAATGATTAATAAAATTAACATTATTATAATCATAGGGGTTTCGACCTATTATAAATCATCATGGCGGTTTGTTTAGTTTCATCAATTAGTAGTAGGGTGGTTATACTTATTTCCCCTTTGTATATTAACCAATGTACATGGTACATGATTTGTCATTTATTGATGGGTGATATAAGATCGTCATACTAATGGTGAAAAATAAAGTCAATAAAAGCTAACATAAAACATGTTTTGATCCGCGATGAAATACAAGTGTGCAACCCAAGAGGGGGTGAATTGTGATTCTAAAAATTATTTGATTCTAAAACAAATTATCAAGCAAATCTAAAATGAATTTAATGGAATAACAAGTAAATCAATTACAATATAAAAATATAAGGGAAGAGAGATTCAAACACAGAGATTTTTACGTGGTCCGGCCAACCTCGCCTACGTCCACACCTCTAAGCTTTCCGGGCTTGAGGATTTCACTAAGCAAGCCTCCAAGGCTTCAAATCTTACACTTGACTTCCAAGATGTTAATGAATCTTTACAACAAGAGATTATCTCCAATCTCTTAATCCAAGTGTATCCCAACACCTACAATCATGCAAAGTAAAAGATTCAAAATTATTTTTCTCTCACACAATATTTAAGATTACAAATCAATGCCCAATGTTTGAATAGAAGAAGCAAAAATATGTTTTAAAGCTTTATGAAGATTGTATTCTTGAATATAAGCTCAATGGTCATATTGTGATGAATCTTGTTTGAATTTAAATGAGCTTATTTATAGTTGGAGCTGAAAAACTAGCCATTATAGACTGTCTACTCGCAAACAGTTCGCCGTTAACCATTAACGGTTAATCGTTTAGGCTTGGTTAAAGTTATCGTTGGACCAATTTTCAAATAAATGGTTTGCTGTTTATGGTTACCCTTTCGCTGTTAATTCCTAGAGACTTGCAAGATGAACATGAGTTATCCGTTTAAATTAAACAGTTAAGGATTTGCCTGAAATGACCTCTCTGGAACTTATCGGTTAGCCGTTTACAATTAACAGTTCGCCGTTTGTTTCCAGTAACCTGCAAAACAAGTTAGCTTTATCCATTTCAGTTAAGCTTTTGCCGTTTGTTTCCAGATAAAATCTTTCATTCTGGATTTTATCGGTTAACCGTTTCAATAAACGGTTCGCTGTTAAATTCCAGTAGCCTTCCCAATTTTTTGTGTTTTTCGTTTTTCTTAATCGGTTAAAGCTTAGGCAATATGTTGCTCTATGTTTTAGTCGGTTCACCGTTTAAATAAACGGTTCACCGTTTATTTCCATAATCACAGTTTAAGCCAGATTTTACTGAGAATCATTTTTCAATTTGAAATTTAACAGTGATCCATCTTTTATGAATATAATATTGGAATGATTTATAAGGCTCTCGTTTATTAAAGAGTAGCTCCAACATTTTAATCAAAATCTATTTAAATTTTGTTATCATCAAAATCAATATTATTAACATATTCATGTTAACAACCTCTCTCTTTTTTATGATGAAAAACTTCAATTAATATTTTACTCTCTTAATATATGCTCCCCTTAATATATGACCAAATTAAAAAATGTCCAATAAAATGATTTTTGCTCAAGGGAAACATTTTTAAAACAAAATCATTTCAAATCTCCCCATAATTATCTTCCCCTTCATCATCAAAAAGAAAAGAGAGAAAAGAAATTCGTAAATCTGAAGAATAAAGAAGTTACCCAGTTTTGACGAGTGAAAAATTTGGCAGAATTTTCCCTTAAAATGGAGTAAAACCACTAATACAAAATGAAATTAAAACACTTCCAAAATATATTAACAACACTTCTATCATCCAACAAACCAACAACTCCATTAACCAACAAACCAATAACTCCATAAACCAATAAACCAACAATTTCATCAACCAATATCAAGTCATCCAAAATCAAGAACATCACAAAAATATATCATCAAAATCCAGCAAGATCATATAGAGGTAGCAATGTATATAAAAATATAAAGAGCAACACACAAATAAACAAAATATGAAATGTATGTGTGAAAATAGAACTCAAAAACTATGGAGGTGGAGAATATGTGCTCCCCAGATCATAACCAAAACAACGAAGAAAAGTGCACTGTCCAGCTATAAGCTCAAGTTGTTGATCAATGCTCTGCTGCTTGAAGGTCTGAAAGTTAGAACGTAGCTACTGGTGGTCACGGGAAAAAGTGTCCAACCTATCTAGAATCAGCTGCTACCGCTTTAAAATCCGGTGAATATCAGCAATCAACTATTGCACAACGTCTAAAGCAGGGGGCTGAACTGGAGCTGGAGGTGGCTCAGAGGCAGATGGCTGCTCAGGAACAGATGGCCCAGGAGTAGGAGGTTGCTCGGGAGCCAGAGGCAGCTCGGAAGAGGAGGGAATGTCAACATCCATTGCATGCTCCTCAGAGTCAGAGTCAGCTAGAGGCCGTGGGACAAAACGGCGACGCAGAGGATGAGAATGAGCTACTAATCTAAAATTTGGAAGCTTATCAGGAGGATAGACATCGTAGACATCGTTGAGCATCCGATCGTCCTCTGGAGCAATCAAGATATCCCGGCTTTTGAAGGTTTTAGTCTTTATCTACTCTTTATTCTTCATAGAAAAACCGATACTAGTTATTGCCTTTGGACCAATCCGTCTAGTCTTCATATAATCAGTATCGAGAAGAGGCACCCCAAAGTGTCGCAATATCTTAGTAATGATACTATCATATAGAAGCAAGCAGTGGTTAACCGTGGGAGTACTCAACATGTGCTGCACAATAATATAGCTAAGATTAATGGGACGACCTGTAATGAGGCTGTCTAATAGGCCCACGTCCAACCTCGTAACCTCATCTAAGTGACCATTCCTAGAAGTCACTATGTGTTGTAACATAGTGTGAAGAATGCGAACTTGGAAAGGTAAAAGTTGAGACTGAAAAGGTAGATTACAGATCTTATTAGACAAGTCTCGACGGCGACAAATATTACAGACTCCATCAACATGACTAAAACCGTCAAAAAAAAGGGCTTTCCTAGATGTATAAATTTCATGACCCTCACTAGAGATACCTAGAAAGCCGTTTAGGTCCTCATCATCAAATTCTATAGGCACTGCCGACTTGAGTAACTGTCCTATCTAGGCGAGTTGCGGAGATTTCCATGCTCAAATAAAAGACTCGCACTAAATTAGGATAAGCTTGGTCATCAAAGTCAATGGCAGACTCCCAAGACTAAAACATATCCCTAATGCTTTTACCATAGACAATTAAGATACTGAAATCATCTATTTCAACATAGGAAGAGTCAAGTATCTTGCGACTATTAAAGCGATCCTCGAACCCCTTGGCCAAGGAAGGCATGGGGAAATGAATTCTTACGAATTCAGAGACTTCCCGTGGTGGTATAGGATTCCTTGGAGGTACAGATTTTCGCCTGAGATTTCTCCAAGGGGGTGCAGTCATGGCGAAGAATAAGGGAGTTTGAAAATTTCGGGAGAGATGTGATGAGAAGAAGATGAACCGATTATTTATTTACGAATGAGTAAATGATGTGATTTTGAGGCTCACTTTGGTTGAAGAAGGGCAAGAATCTGTTAACATAAATATGTTAATAATATTGATTTTGATAATAACAAACTTTACATGATTTTTGATAAAATTATTGGAGTTATTTCCTAAATAAATAAAAGTCTTAAAAACTATTCCTTGCATGCTTATAAAAGATGGATCTTAATTTGGAAAATGATTCTTTGCAAAAACTGGTTTAAAATATGTTTCTGGCAGAAAACGGTGAACCGTTTATTTCTAAACGGTTAACCGATTACGACCAGAGAGCAAAGGTTTGTCTAAGGCTCTAACCGATTAGTGAAAAACAGAAATGGATAGCTTACTGGACGCTAACGGTGAACCGTTTAATTATAAACGGTTAACCGATTACCACCAGAGAGCAAAGGGTTGTCTAGGCTCTAACCGATTAGTGAAAACGGAAATAAAGAGCTTACTGGAAACTAACGGTGAACCGTTTATTTATAAACGGTTAACCGATTACAACCAGAGAGTAATGTCACCCACAGCCTTAGCCGTTTACTTAAACGGATAACCGTTGTTCTTTTGCAGGTTACTGTACACTAACGGTGAGCCGTTTATTTGCAAACGGTGAACCGATAACGTCCAGAGAGTCATTTCGTGCAAAGCCTTAGCCGATTACTTGAAACGGATAACCGTTATTCTTTTTCAGGTCACTGGACGTTAACGGCGAAAGGGTAACCTAAAAACGGCAAACCGTTTATTTGAATTCTGGCGTAACGGTAACTTTGTCCAGCACAAACGGTTAACCGTTAACAGTTAACGGTGAACCGTTTTCGGGCAGACAGTAAATAACAGCTAGTTTTTCAGCTCTACTTATAAATAAGCTCATTCAAATTCAAAGAAGACTGATCACAACACAACCATTGAGCATATACTCGAGTTTGCAATCTTCACAAGAGCTAGAAATAAAATTTCATTTCATCTATTCACACTTTGAGCATCAACTTGTAATCTTGATTTAGTGTGAGAGAAAATCAAATTGTAATCTTTTATTTTGAGGGATTGTAAGTGTTGGGATACACTTGGGTTAAGAGATTGGGGAAAATCTCTAGTTGTAAAGGTTATTGACACCTTGGAAGTCAAGTGTAAGCTATTGAAGCCTTGGAGGCTTGCTTAGTGGAAACCTCAAGCCCGGAAAGCTTGGAGGCGTGGACGTAGGCGAGGTTGGCCGAACCACGTAAACATCGTTGTGTTTGATTCTCTCTTTCTCTATCTTTTAATTTGTGATCGATTCATTTATTACTGTTTTTAATTTCGTTTTAGATTTGCTTGATAATTTATTTTTAGTGTGAGTATTATTAAAAACCCAATTCACCCCCCTCTTGGGTTGCCTTATTAGTATTTCATTTGGTATCAGAGCTTGGTGCTCTTGTTTAGACTTAATCGTCTAGAGCTAAAGATCAATGGCAACTCAATATGATTCCACATTTAGGGAAGGACAATCCACCACTAGACCACCCTTCTTTGATGGAAATGATTACCCTTATTGGAAAACTAGGATGAGAATTTATTTGCAAGCCTTAGATTATGAGATTTGGGAAATTGTTAGTGATGGTCCTTTTATGCCCTTGACTAAAAATGAAGTCGGAGAAGATATTCCAAAACCATCACGGGATTGGAATGAACTCGAAAAGAGAAAAGCCTCTCTAAACTCTAAAGCCATGAATGCCTTATTTTGCGCACTTGATAAGAAAGAGTTTCATAGAGTGTCTAGTTGTGAAAGTGCTCATGAAATTTGGCACAAACTTGAGGTTGTCTATGAAGGGACAAATCAAGTGAAAGAATCTAAAATAAGTAGGTACACTAGGCAATATGAATTGTTCCAAATGGAACAAAATGAAAATGTGTACTCTATGTATACTAGATTCACGGACATAGTAAACACTCTAGGAGCCCTAGGGAAAACTTTTTCAAATAGTGAAAAAGTTAAGAAAATTATTAGGTCATTACCTAAGGAATGGAGACCTAAAAGGACTGCCATTGAGGAAGCAAAAGATTTAAATACTTTACCTCTTGATGATTTAATCGGTTCCCTTATTTCATATGAGGAAGATTTGGCAGCTGAAAAAGGGCATGAGGAGAAGAAGAAAAACATTGCTCTCAAAGCCTCAAAACATGAGAGTGATGGGGAGAGTGAACAGGATGATGAAGAGCTGGCCATGCTAGCAAGGAGGTTCAGAAAATTCTTCAAGAAAACCGGAGAGCGAAGAAATTTCAGAAACTTCAAAAACTATAAGGAAAAGAAGGAGGCAATCACATGCTATGAATGCAAGAAGCCCGGTCACATTAGGTCGGAGTGTCCACTTATCAACAAACACAAGAAGAAAGCCATGGTTGCAACTTGGGATGACAGTGAGGAAGATTCAAGTGATGAGGAAGGATCACAAGAAGTCTCAAATCTAGCACTTATGGCAATAGGAGATGAAGATGATCTTAATGAGGTAAGTGATCCTACCTATGATGAATTGTATGATGCTTTTAAAGATTTGCATAATGAGTTGATGAAAATTGGTAGAAAGAATGCATGTCTTAAGAAGGAAATTGCAAAGCTTAAAAATGAAAATGAATATTTGAATGCAACAATTGTATGCCTAGAAGTAGGAAACAAGACTTTGCATGATGAAATTGCATTATCAAATGAGAAGCCTAACATCATACATGAGCATTTAGAATCACAAATAGATGAGCTGAAAAATGAAAATGAAATGCTCAAGAAAAAGAGTAATGAGCTAAATGAGATTGTCTTGAAATTTACAAATGGGCAAAAGATGTTGGATAATTTGCTAAACTCACAAAAATGTGTATTTGACAAAAGTGGCATTGGTTATAAACCAAATTTGAAACAAAAACTCTACAAGAGTTATTTTGTGAAAAATACATCTATTAGCAATAAAATTACATGTCACTTTTGTAATCAAGATGGTCATATGAAAAATAGATGTGCAGTAAAGAGAAACGCATATTATGGTATGAAATGTGTTTGGGTTCCAAAAGGAATCATTGCTAACTCTCAAGGACCCAAAAAGGTTTGGGTACCTAAAACTTAAGATTTTCTCTGTAGGGCTTGAAGAAGAAGAAGAATAAGTGGTACTTGGACAGTGGTTGTTCAAGACACATGACAGGGAGCTATTCTTGGTTCTCAAGCTTCACCAAAATTGAGAACGGTGGAGACGTATCTTTTGGAGACAACTCAAAAGGAAAAATTCTTGGAATTGGAAATGTTGGTAAAGTATCTTCAACCTTAATTGAGAATGTATGCTTGGTTGAAAACTTGAAACACAATTTAATAAGCATTAGTCAATTGTGTGACAAAGGTTATAAAGTTGTATTTGATAAATCAAGTTGTGTTATTGAAAATGCATGTGATGGGAAAACTGTGTTTGTGGGAACTAGATGTGGTAATGTTTATACCATTGATATAGAATGTGCATCTACTCTTGAAAAATGTTTTTCCGCATTACATGATGATAGTTGGCTATGGCATAGAAGATTAGGACATGCAAGCATGGATTTGATTTCTAAAATTGTGAAAAATGATTTAGTCAAAGGACTTCCAAAAATCAGTTTTCAAAAAGATGAAATTTGTGAAGCATGTCAATTTGGAAAACAAATCAAAACCTCTTTCAAAAACAAGAATCGTATCTCTACTTCAAAACCACTTCAATTACTTCATTTAGACCTGTTTGGACCTTCTAGATATGCTAGTTTAAGTGGTAAATATTACGCATTTGTAATTGTGGATGACTTTTCTAGATTCACATGGGTATTGTTCTTAGCTAATAAGGATGATGCCATTGACGCATTTCGAATTTTCCATAAAAAGGTTCAAAATGAAAAAGGGTATTCTATTTCTTGTATTAGAAGTGATCACGGTGGAGAATTTGAAAATCATGCATTTGAAAATTTTTGCAATAATTTTGGCATTGAACATCAATTCTCATCACCTAGGACTCCACAACAAAATGGAGTAGTAGAAAGAAAGAATAGGTCCATTCAAGAAATGGCTAGGACCATGTTGAATGAAAACTCCTTGCCTAAGTATTTTTGGGCCGAAGCCGTCAACACCGCTTGTTATGTTTTAAATCGGGTGTTGATTAGACCTAATCTTAATAAAACTCCATATGAGCTTTGGAAAAATAGAAAACCCAACATTGGCTATTTTAAAGTTTTTGGATGCAAATGTTTTGTCTTGAACACAAAAGATAATCTTGGTAAATTTGATTCAAAATCTGATGTTGGTATTTTTCTTGGATACTCAAATTCAAGCAAAGCTTATAGAGTTTACAACAAAAGAACTTTGGTAGTGAAGGAATCTATGCATGTTACTTTTGATGAATCTAACCCATCCTCTGCGGAGAAAGGAGTTGTTGATGATAATGCATAAGAAGAACAACAAGAAGAAGCATCAAATGACAACCAAGAAGACACAACAAATGGAGTTCAAGAAAAGCATTATGAAGAACAAAATGTGGAGCAAAATGAAGGTACTTCTCAAACACTCCCCAAGGAGTGGAGGTATGTTTCCTCTCACCCTAAAGATGTAATCTTAGGAGACCCCTCACGAGGCGTTACCACTAGATCTTCTCTTAGGAACACATGTGAGCATGCTGCATTCATTTCTCAAATTGAACCAAAATCTTTTGCGGATGCCGAAAATGTTGAATTTTGGATTATGGCTATGCAAGAAGAACTGAATCAATTTGAGAGAAATAATGTGTGGGAATTAGTTCCTTGTCCGGAACATCAATCCATTATAGGGACTAAATGGGTATTTAGAAATAAAATGGATGAATCTGGTGTGGTTGTAAGAAATAAAGCTAGACTAGTGGCTCAAGGCTACAACCAAGAAGAAGGAATTGATTTTGATGAAACTTTTGCACCTGTAGCTAGATTAGAATCCATTAGAATGTTGTTAGCATATGCATGTCATAAAGATTTTATTCTATATCAAATGGATGTTAAAAGTGCTTTCTTAAATGGATACATTATGGAGGAAGTTTATGTGAAACAACCTCCTGGTTTTGAAAATGAGAAATTTCCAAATCATGTGTATAAGCTTTCTAAAGCTTTATATGGTTTAAAACAAGCTCCTAGGGCATGGTATGATAGGCTTAAAAATTTCTTGTTGGATAACAATTTTTCAATGGGAAAAGCGGATACAACTCTTTTTGTTAAAAATAAGAACCAAGACATACTTATTGTTCAAGTGTATGTTGATGATATTATTTTTGGTTCTACTAATGAGCTTTTGTGCAAAGAATTTTCATCATGCATGAGCAAAGAATTTGAGATGAGTATGATGGGAGAGTTGAAGTATTTCCTCGGACTTCAAATCCAACAAAACGAGGAAGGCATTTTTATAAACCAAGCCAAGTACGTGAGAGATCTACTCAAAAGGTTTGGCTATGAAAATGGAACGGCAAAAAGCACTCCTATGAGCACTACCATCAAACTTGACAAAGATGAAAAAGGTAAAGAAGTGGACATCAAAATATATCGAGGTATGATCGGATCCTTACTCTATTTGACTGCAAGTAGACCTGATATCATGTTTAGTGTATGTTTATGTGCAAGATTTCAATCTTGTCCCAAGGAATCCCACTTGCTTGCTGTTAAAAGAATTTTTCGTTATTTGATTGGAACCATAGATGTTGGCCTTTGGTATCCTAGAGGAACTCATATAGATTTGACATGTTTTTCGGATGCGGATTTTGCTGGTCATAAAGTGGATAGGAAGAGCACTAGTGGAACTTGTTTTGTTTTAGGACATTCACTTGTTTCATGGGCTAGTAAGAAACAAAACTCTGTTGCTCTTTCAACAACCGAAGCTGAATATATAGCCGCCGGAAGTTGTTGTGCACAAGAACTTTGGATGAAACAAACACTTAGAGATTATGGCATTCATCTTGAAAAAATTCCTATTAAGTGTGATAACACTAGTGCTATAAATCTCTCAAAGAATCCCATTCAACACTCTAGAACCAAGCATATAGAAATTAGACATCATTTCTTAAGAGACCATGTTCAAAAGGGAGATATTGCATTAGAGTTTATTTCAACTGAAAAACAACTTGCCGATATTTTCACTAAACCCCTTTGCGAAGAACAATTTTTTAAAATTCGGCATGAACTTGGGATGATGAAATTTTCTCATTAATGTCTCTATCTATGCTATTGAGTGTACTAAATTGATTGCTTTATAATTGTGAAACAATGGTCATGAATTGCTTGAGAATGATTGTTAAATGATGAATTTAATATGTTATTTCTTGATTGTAAGAATACATTGATTGAAAACATGTTCATAAATCATGCATTAAAATGGCTCATAATATATTTTTAGATCAATTAAATGATCTGGGAATCTATTTGTTACTAGCCATATATTAAAATAAAGTGTGCGAAAATTTTGTTAAAATAAACGGATAACCGTTTCTCATAAACGGTGAACCGTTTAGCTCCAGAAACTAGAGCTTTGTGTCTGTCACTTACTCTTTCACCGTTTGCCGCAAACGGTTAACCGTTTTCGGGCAGTAAGTTGTTAAAGCATTACCCTCTAACCGTTAAGTGCTTAGGCTCTCACCGTTTTCTACTCTTAAGCTTCTGTTCGTTACCCTCTAACCGTTTATTGTAAACGGTTAACCGTTTTCTCGGTTTTATACTGTTCCAAGCCTTTCTCCTCTTCCTCTCCAGTTACCCTCTCACCGTTTTCTCCATACCTGCGCAACCGAAGCTTTTTCTCTCCTCAAATCTTCATTTTTCTTGCCTCTTGTGTCAAAACAAACCGATTAAATCATTTCCTAATCCTTTTTAAGCATTTTAACCGATTCAAAACCGAAAATCTTTATCCAAATCAAAATTTCCCAAATTTGAACCCTAACTGCCGCGAGTTGAGTTTATGCTTTTTTGATCCATTTTTGTTCTTTTTTCAACAAAATTGAGCATCACACTCGCATTCCTTACTCATTTCTCATCAAACCACCGATTAATTTCTTCCTTTCTTGCCTGTGTTCATCCCACCTCACTCCTCCATGGCTGAAAGCTCTCGGAGACGTGTCCGGCGCAAATCCACACCTTCAGCTCACCCCTTTCAGCCTAGGGAAGTCTCTGAATTCACTAGGACTCACTTTCCCACTCCTCCCTTAGCGAAACGGTTCGAGAACCGCTTCGATGGGCGAAAGGTAATCGACACTTACTTTGTTAATCTTAATGATTTCCGGAACTTGAGTGTGTGTAATAGCACTGTTCGTGATATGCTTTTGCCTTGGGAGTCTGGTATTAATTTTGCTGAGCGTGTCTACCCTAACTTGGTGCGAGTTTTCTACTCGAACATGGATATCTCCCATACCACTCAGCATAGGGTAGTTACTCAAGTCCATGGTATTCCCATTGAATTCGATCATGTTGATTTAGGAGAAATTCTTAGTATTTCTCATGAGGGCCATAAGATTTACACATCTAGGAAAATTTTGTGGTTCGACGATTTTCGGCACACGGATGCAGTCCGTCATATATGTCGCCGTAGAGACCTCACTGATGATATCTGCCTACTTCCTTTTCGGTCTCAACTCTTACCTCTCCAAGTCCGTATTCTGCATTCTATCTTGCAGCACATAGTGACACCTAGGCGAGGTCACACGGATGAGGTCACTAGGTTAGACGTGGGCATCCTCGATAGCCTACTTTCAGGTCGTTCTTTAAACCTCTCTTATATTATTTTGCGGCACATGCTGAGTACTCCTGCGGTTAATCACCGCCTGCTTCCATATGGTAGTATTATTACCAAGATACTTCGTTATTTTCATGTGCCTCTCATTGATACTGGACATATGGAGACTAAACGGATGGGTCCCGAGGCAATGTCAAGTATCGGTTTCTCTTGGAAAAATGGGAAGTGGATCAAAACTAGTAGCTCTAAAAACCGGGACACTTTGATAGCTCCGGAGGACGATCGGATGCTTAACGATGTCTATCGGCCTGATGAGCTTCCTGACTTTAGACTAGGGGCTCAGCCACCTCCTCCTCGTCGCCGATTTGTTCCTCAGCCTCCTGCTGATATTGACTCTGCGGAGCGTGCCACGGATGCTGATATTCCATCTGCCTCTGCGCCACCTCCTGCGTCCGAGCCATCCTCCTTTCCGGAGTCATCTACTGCACCTGCGCAGCCTTCTGATCCTCCCGAGGAGCCTGATGCCTCCGTGCCACCTTCAGCTCCCGCTCAGCCACCTGCTTCTGACAGCATGCAGCTGATTCTCGAGCGATTGGATACTCTTTCTCGAGACCATCAGCAGCTCCGATCCGATTTTGAGACATTCCAGCGGCAGAGCATTGATCATCAGCTTGAGATTATTCATGCTCAGCGCATCATTCTCGGCTACTTTGGCTATGATCCGGGCAGCTCATCCTCTCCTCCTCCACCGCCTCATTAGTTTCTGAGTTATATTTCGCACAAACAGTTTTATCTTTTTATTTGCATTTTGACATGTGTATTTCTTTTTATATGCTACTTATGGATTTGGATGCCATGATATTATGTTTATTTCTCATATTGGATGTCTTGGTTACACTTGATATGAATTATGGATTTTTCTTATTGAAGTGTTTGTTTTGCTTCATGAAGTTGTTGAGATGGTGATGGAGTTACTTGAAATGACAATTTTGGAAGTGTTTTTCTCTCATGTATCTTATTGGTTTGCTCATTTTTAAGGGGAAACTCTGCCCAAATTTTTACTCACCCACTGACTTGCATTTTTTTTCTCTCTTTTTGATGATGAAGGGGGAGATAACTTATAACTTTGGAAGAAGAAACCTCAAGTTTTTCTTTTGAAAATGATTTGACAAAGCTAAAAATGATATAAATGGGAAAAGTTTTTTTCAAAAAATGATGATGTTTTCAAATGCTTACTTGAGCAAAAATCATTCTATTGGTCATTTATTAATTTGGCCATATACTAAGGGGGAGCCATATATTGAGGGGGAGCCAAGTTTTGAACAAAAGTTTGTCATCATCAAAAAGGGGGAGATTGTTAACATAAATATGTTAATAATATTGATTTTGATAATAACAAACTTTACATGATTTTTGATAAAATTATTGGAGTTATTTCCTAAATAAATAAAAGTCTTAAAAACTATTCCTTGCATGCTTATAAAAGATGGATCTTAATTTGGAAAATGATTCTTTGCAAAAACTGGTTTAAAATATGTTTCTGGCAGAAAACGGTGAACCGTTTATTTCTAAACGGTTAACCGATTACGACCAGAGAGCAAAGGTTGTCTAAGGCTCTAACCGATTAGTGAAAAACAGAAATGGATAGCTTACTGGACGCTAACGGTGAACCGTTTAATTATAAACGGTTAACCGATTACCACCAGAGAGCAAAGGGTTGTCTAGGCTCTAACCGATTAGTGAAAACGGAAATAAAGAGCTTACTGGAAACTAACGGTGAACCGTTTATTTATAAACGGTTAACAGATTACAACCAGAGAGTAATGTCACCCACAGCCTTAGCCGTTTACTTAAACAGATAACCGTTGTTCTTTTGCAGGTTACTGTACACTAACGGTGAGCCGTTTATTTGCAAACGGTGAACCGATAACGTCCAGAGAGTCATTTCGTGCAAAGCCTTAGCCGATTACTTGAAACGGATAACCGTTATTCTTTTTCAGGTCACTGGACGTTAACGGCGAAAGGGTAACCTAAAAACGGCAAACCGTTTATTTGAATTCTGGCGTAACGGTAACTTTGTCCAGCACAAACGGTTAACCATTAACAGTTAACGGTGAACCGTTTTCGGGCAGACAGTAAATAACAGCTAGTTTTTCAGCTCTACTTATAAATAAGCTCATTCAAATTCAAAGAAGACTGATCACAACACAACCATTGAGCATATACTCGAGTTTGCAATCTTCACAAGAGCTAGAAATAAAATTTCATTTCATCTATTCACACTTTGAGCATCAACTTGTAATCTTTGATTTAGTGTGAGAGAAAATCAAATTGTAATCTTTTATTTTGAGGGATTGTAAGTGTTGGGATACACTTGGGTTAAGAGATTGGGGAAAATCTCTAGTTGTAAAGGTTATTGACACCTTGGAAGTCAAGTGTAAGCTATTGAAGCCTTGGAGGCTTGCTTAGTGGAAACCTCAAGCCCGGAAAGCTTGGAGGCGTGGACGTAGGCGAGGTTGGCCGAACCACGTAAACATCGTTGTGTTTGATTCTCTCTTTCTCTATCTTTTAATTTGTGATCGATTCATTTGTTACTGTTTTTAATTTCGTTTTAGATTTGCTTGATAATTTATTTTTAGTGTGAGTATTATTAAAAACCCAATTCACCCCCCTCTTGGGTTGCCTTATTAGTATTTCAGAATCATGTTAAAAAATAAGAAACTCGTTCAAGCTGCACTTAAGGTTTAGATTTGGGATTTTTCAATTTTGGGCTTGATTTGAAGATTTGAATCGGTGAAAGTGTTCTAAAGGTGATAAGAAATGATGTTATAGGTTTGATTTGTCAAGAAAAACAAGAAAAATGAAGGTTTGAGAGCAGATGAAGCTTTGGTTGTGCAACAATGGCCGAAACAGTGAGCAACTGGAGAAGGAGAAGAAAAACCTTTGAACAATTTTATAATCACGAAAATGGTTAATTGTTCATTTAAACGGTTAAGGGGTAACTTCCATAGACTAAAGAATAGGAAACGGTGAAAGGGTAAGCTCTTAACGGCTAAGGAGTAACTGTTAGAGAGCTCTCTGTTTTTAAATGGTTTATCAATTGCATCAAACAATGAAAGGGTAAAAAGACAGACATCATAATCTTGTTTCTGGAATAAAACGGTTCACCATTTATTGGAAACAGTTATCCGTTTATTTTATCTATGATTTTTCACATTTGATTTAATTTTTTGCCAGCAAATAATACATTCCAAGATCATTTAATTGATCTAAAAATATTTTATAAGCCATTTTCATGCATGATTCATGAACATATATTCAAGCAATTAATTCATATAATCAATCAAGAATTAACAAAGCAAATACATCATTTGAATATCAAGCTTAAGCATTTCATAAATATTAAATCACCAATAAGTCAATCAATTCAATACACTCAATAGTATGAATAGAGACGTTAATGCAAAAATTTCATCATCTCAAGTTCATGCCGAATTTTTGAAAATTGTTCTTCGCCAAGGGGTTTGGTAAAAATATCGGTGAGTTATTTTTCTGTAAAACTAAACTCTAATGTTATATCTCCCTTTTGAATATGATCTCTCAAGAAATAATGTCTTATTTCTATATGATTGGTTCTAGACTGTTGAATGAGATTCTTTAAAAGATTTATAGCACTAGTATTATTACACTTAATAGGAATTTGTTCTAGTTTAATATCATAGTCTCTAAGTATTTGTTTCATCCAAAGGCCTTGCGCACAACAACTTCCTGCAGCTATATATTCAGCCTCGATAGTTGAAAGTGTAACAGAATTTTGTTTCTTGCTAAACCATGAAACAAGTGGGTGACCTAGAATATAGCAAGTTCCACTAGTGCTTTTCCTATCAACTTTATAACCGGCAAAGTCCACATCCAAATAGCATGTTAGATCTCTATGAGTTTCCCTAGGATACCAAAGGCCGATATTTATGGTTCCACTCAAATAATGGAAAATTCTTTTAACAGCAAGCAAATGGGATTCCTTGGGACATGATTGAAATCTTGCGCACAAACATACACTAAACATGATATCAGGTCTACTTGCAGTTAAATAATGTAAATATCCGATCATATCTCGATACATTTTGATATCCACTTCTTTGCCTTTTTCATCTTTGTCAAGTTTGGCTATTGTGCTCATTGGAGTGTTTTTGGTCTTTGAGTCATCAATGCCAAATCTTTTGAGTAGATCTTTTACATACTTGGCTTGATTTATGAAAATTCTTTCTTTATTTTATTTTATTTGCAGCCCAAGAAAGTACTTTAACTCTCCCATCATACTCATTTCAAATTCATTACTTATGCAAGATCAAAATTTTTTACACAACAATCATTAGTAGAACTAAAAATAGTATTATTAACATAAATTTAAACAAGTATGTCTTTGTCTTTATGTTTCACAAAGACAGTAGTATCCGCTTTGCCCATAGAAAAATCATTTTCTAACAAGAAATTCTTAAGCCTATCATACCATGCTCTATGTAATTGTTTTAATCCATACAAGGCTTTAAACAACTTATAAACATAATTTGGAAATTTTTCATTTTCAAAATCAGGGGGTTGTTTTACATACACTTCTTCCATAATATACTCATTTAAGATAGCACTTTTCACGTCCATTTGAAATAAAATGAAATCTTTATATCATGTAAATGCCAACAACATTCTAATTAATTCTAGTCTAGCAACGGTATAAAAGTTTCATCAAAATCAATTCCTTCTTCTTGGTTGTAATATTGAGCCACTAATCTAACTTTATTTTTTATAACCACACCGAATTCATCCATCTTATTTCTAAATATCTATTTAGGACCTATGACGGATTGTGGTTCTGATTTAGGAACCAATTCCCACACGTTGTTTCTTTTAAATTGATTTAACTCCGCTTGCATTGCCATAATCCATGATTCATCATTTTCCGCATCCGCAAAGGATTTGGGTTTAATTTGAGAAAGGAATGCATTATACTCACAAGTATTCCTAAGTGATGATCTAGTTGTAACACCTCGTGATGAATCTCCTAAAATTATATCTTTAGGGTGAGAAGAAACATATCTCCACTCCTTGGGGAGTGCTTGAGAAGTACCTTCATGTTACTCCATATTTGTTTGCTCTTCTTGTTCATCCTCTTGATTTCTTTGTAGTGCATTCTCTTGATTATCCTTTGATGGTTCTTCTTGTAACTCTCCAACTACATCATCATAATTTATTCATTTCTCCGCAATGGAGGGGTTAGACTCATAAAATGTAATATGCATATACTCTTCTACAACTAGTGTATTTTTGCTATAAACTCTATAAGCTTTGCTTGAGTTTGAATAACCAAGAAAATACCAACATTAGATTTTGGATCAAATTTGCCAAGATTGTCTTTTGTATTCAAAATAAAACGTTTCCGTCCAAAAACTTTGAAATAACCAATATTGGGTTTTCTATGTTTTCAAAGCTCATATGGAGTTTTGTTACGGTTAGGTCTAATCAACACACGATTTAAAATATAACAAGTAGTGCTGATGCCCTCAGCCAAAAAATAATTAGGCAATGAATTTTCATTCAACATAGTCCTAGCTATTTTTTGAAAAGATCTATTCTTTCTCTCAACAACTCTATTTTATTGTGGAGTTCTAGGTGATAAAAATTTATGATCAATACCAAAATCATTACAAAAAGTCTCAAATGCATGATTTTCAAACTCCCTTCCATGACTTCTAATGCATGCAATACCATACCCTTTTTCATTTTAAATTTTTTTACAAAGCACTTTAAAGGCATCAATAGAATCTTCCTTATTAACTAAGAAAAATACCCATGTATATCTAGAATAATCATTCACTATCATAAATGCATAATATTTTCCATTTAGACTGGCATATCTAGAAGGCCCAAATAAATTTATATGAAGAAGTTGAAGTGGTTTTGAAGTAGAAATATGATTTTTATTTTTGAAAGATGTTTTGATTTGTTTTCCAAATTGACAAGCTTCACAAATCTTATCTTTTTCAAAACCAATTTTTGGAAGACCTTTCACTAAATCAGTTTTTGAAATTTTCAAAATCAAATCCATACTTGCATGTCCTAACTTTCTATGTCATAACCAAATATCATCATGCAATGCTGAAAAATATTTATCAAGAGTAGATACACATTCTATGTCAATAATATAAATATTACCACATCTATTCCCAACAAATAAGATCTTGTCATCACATGAATTCTCAATAACACTACTAAATTTATCAAAGATAACTTTATAACCTTTGTCACAAAATTGACTAATACTAATTAAGTTGTGTTTCAAGTTCTCAACCAAACATACATTTTCAATTAGAGTTGAGGAAACTTTGCCAACATTTTTACTTCCAAGAATTTTTCCTTTTAAGTTGTCTTCGAAAGATACGTCTCCACCATTTTCAATTTTGGTGAAGCTTGAGAACCATGCATAGTTTCTGATCTTGTGCCTTGAACAATCACTATCCAAGTACTATTTATTTTTCTTCTTCTTCAAGCCCTATAAAGAAAATCTCAAGTTTTTTAGATCCTTGAGAGTTAGTAGTGATTTCTTTTGGAACACAAACATATTTCATACTATAATATACATTTCTTTTTACTGGACACCTATTTTTCATATGACCATCTTGATTACAAAAATTACATACAATCTTATGATCACTTGTGGAGGTAACTTTAACAAAATAATTCTTATAATACTTTTGCTTCAAGTTAGGCTTATTCCCAAGTCCTCCTTTATCAAAAATACATTTTTATGAGTTAAGCATATTATCCAATAATTTTTACCTATTTGTAAATTTAAAAACAATCAGATTCAACTCATTGCTCTTTTTCTTAAGCATTTCGTTTTCATTTTTCAAATCATCTATGTGTGATTCTAAATGCTCATGTGAGATGCTAGATTTCTCATTTGATAATGTAATTTCATCATGCAATGTTTTGTTCTCTATTTCTAGGCATGCAATTCTTGCATTTAGGGATTCATTTTCATTTTTAAGTTTTGTCATTTCCTTTTTAAGACATACATTCTTTTTACCAATCTTCATTAACTCATTATACAATTATTTAAAAGCATCATACAATTCATCATAGATGGGATCACTTACCTCATTAAGATCATCATTCACTCTTATTGCCATAAGTGCTAGGTTTGATACTTCTTGCGACTCTTCTTCATCACTTCAATCTTCTTCGTTATCATCCCAAGTTGCAACCATGGTTTTCTTCTTGAGTTTATTAATAAGTGGGCACTCCGATCTTATATGGTCAGGCTTCTTGCATTCATAGCATGTGATTACCTCTTTCTTCTCCTTTTGGTTCTTGAAGTTTCTGATATTTCTTCGTTCTTCGGTTTTCTTGAAAAATTTTCTGAACCTCCTTGCTAGCATGGTCAGCTCTTCATCATCCGGTTCACTCTCTCTATTACTCTCATATTTTGAAGTTTTAAGAGTAATGCTTTTTTTCTTCTCCTCATGCCCTTTTTCTGTGGCTAAATATTCTTCATATGAAATGAGAGAACCAATTAAATCATAAAGAGGTAAAGTATTTAAATCTTTGGCCTCTTTAATAGCGGTTCTTTTAGGTCTCCATTTTTTTGGAAGTGACGTAATGATTTTTTTAACTTTCTCGCTATTTGATAAGACTTTTCCTAGGGCTCTTAGGGCATTTACTATATCCGTAAATCTCGTATACATAGAGTACACATTCTCATTTTGTTCCATTTGGAACAACTCATATTGTCGAGTGTACCTACTAATTTTTTACTCTTTCACTTGATTTGTACATTCATAGACTACTTCAAGTTTCTGCCAAATTTTATTAGCACTTTCATAACTAGATACTCGTTGAAATTCTTTCTTATCAAGTGCACAAAATAAAGCATACATAAATTTGGAATTTAGAGAAACTTTTCTCTTTTCTAATTCATTCCATTCCCATCTTCCCCGACTTTATTTTTATTTAGGGGCAAAAACGGACCATCACATACAACTTCCCAAATTTCATAATCTAATGCTTGTAAATAAATTTTCATCCTAGTTTTTTAACATGGGTAGCCATTTCCGTCAAAAAACGGTGGTCTACTTGTGGACTGTCTTTCTCTAAAGGTTGAGTCATTTTGGATTGCCATGGATCTTTTACTCTAAACGGTTAAGTCCTAACAAGAGAACCAAACTCTGATACCAAATGAAATACAAGTGTGCAATCCAAGAGGGGGTGAATTGAGATTCTAAAAATTATTTGATTCTAAAACAAGGGGTGAATTGAGATTCTAAAAATTATTTGATTCTAAAAGAAATTATCAAGCAAATCTAAAATGAATTTAATGGAATAATAATTAAATCAATTACAATATAAAAAGATAAGGGAAGAGAGATTCAAACACGGAGATTTTTACCTAGTTCGGCCAACCTCGCCTACGTCCATGACTCCAAGCTTTTGGGGCTTGGGATTTCACTAAGTACGCCTTCAAGGCTTCAAATGCTTACACTTGACTTCCAATGTATCAATGAACCTTTACAACAAGAGATATCATCAATCTCTTAACTCAAGTGTATCTCAATAACTACAATCACTCAAAGTAAAAGATTAAAAATTATTTTTTTCTCACACAATATTTAAGATTACAAATCAATGCCCAATGTGTAAATAGATGAAGCAAGAGTGTGTTTTAAAGCTTTATGAAGATTGTATTCTTGAATATAAACTCAATGGTTGTGTTGTGATGAATCTTGTTTGAATTTGAATGAGTTTATTTATAGTTGGAGCTGAAAAACTAGCCATTATAGACTGTCTGCTTGCAAACGGTTCGCTGTTAACCATTAACGGTTAATCGTTTAGGCTTGGTCAAAGTTACCGTTGGACCAATTTTCAAATAAATGATTTGTCGTTTATGGTTACCCTTTCGCCGTTAATTCCCAAAGACCTGCAAGATGAACATCAGTTATCCATTTGCATTAAACGGTTAAGGATTTGCATGAAATGACCTCTCTGGAATTTATCGGTTAGCTGTTTGTAATTAACGGTTCGTCATTTGTTTCTAGTAACCTGCAAAACAAGTTAGCTTTATCCATTTCAGTTAATCTTTTGCCATTTGTTTCCAGGTACAATATTTCATTCTGGATTTTATCGGTTAACAGTTTCAATAAAAGGTTCACTGTTAAATTCCAATAGCCTTCTCAGCTTTTTGTGTTTTCTGTTTTTCTTAATCGGTTAAAGTTTAGGTAATATGTTGCTCTCTGTTTTTAGTCGGTTAACCGTTTAAATAAACGGTTCACCGTTTATTTCCAAAATCACAGTTTAAGTTAGATTTTGCTGAGAATCATTTTCCAATTTGAAATTTATTAGTGATCCATCTTTTATGAATATAATTGGAATATTTTATAAGGCTCTCAATTATTATGGAATAGCTCCAACATTTTAATCAAAATCCATTTAAGGTTTGTTATCATCAAAATCAATATTATTAACATATCCATGTTAACACACGACACATCACTTAAAGATACAAACTATATGTATTGTAATTATATATAATATTATAATAAATATAGTATGTTACACTATCATAATCTCGCACATCGACTCATTAATAATGGCTTGGGAGAAATATATGAGCTCATAATAGCACGATCTATACATCTAAATTAATCAAATTACACATCTAACTTAATTTAAAGCTATGCCATACTAACCAAACCTCTTAATTCAAGTTATAAAAAGTATTCTTGTACTGGTTTAATTTATGCTCAAAAATTAACTTTAAAGTTGAGGGTCGCCTCAAACTTATATTATGATTCAAGATCAATTCATATAAAAACTATACCCGGAGACTTCTAATTAATTAATTATATATCATGATGTTCATATCATATCGCGAATCATACCATATCATATAAAGCCAATGCATGTCCCATCAAAATCTTAAATTGGAGGTACATCACTACTTGCATTCGTCGTAGCCGAGCCAAGCTTCCACATGCAAAAAAAATGTACAATGGCCTTGTTAACGTGTTAAGGCACTGTAACCATCAATGTACAGGGATAAGTGGTATATTGCTTTGATGAACACACGGTACCCATCATGCATGGCAGTCCCCATCTTATGTGATGGGTAAAAAGGATCATGTATGGAACATGTAGAGCATCCATCATAATAAGCTCGACTGCATGCACGACGCGTCGTTATCTAGTTGGCCGACAATCATGTATGTATGGTCACATTTGATCTCAAATTTGGCCTCTGGCCTTAATTACTTTGATTACTAAGTCTTGCCATCAATCATCTGGATATCGTCTGGTCCTTATTACACTGAATATGACTGCGAACGTAACTGATTGATTTGACTATCCATTAGGTTTCTGCTATGAATAATAATAATAATAATTATTATTTTTTCTTGTACTGCAAAGTAATTATTTATCTATTTTAAAGGAGATTAGCTTAGCATGAGCTGAACTTTTTAATTTTTTAACTTAAATACAGAATGCTATCTCCAGAATCTTCTATATCAACTCTCTAATAATGACTTAGTATTAATTTGGAAGTAAATAGAAAGCCAACTAGAAGATAAATTTCTATGGTGGTAACGTGACGTGAACAACAGACACTGTCACATTAAATATACAACACTACCGCGTAAATTGAATTCATAATGAATATGTCTATTCTTTTATATAACTGGGAAAAAAACTGTAGCAAATTACATAACGGACAAAACCATTAAATAGTTTTTTATGTACATTATAAGCAAGCAAAATTCGTCTTTGCTTCAACCAAAGCATTTCGCTTTCATCATATGCAATACATATGTAATAAAGTTTATAATTTTATGAATTAAAAACTCAAGTAATTAACAAAACATAAATATTGACAAAATTCTAATGATGATAAAAAGAAAAGAAGGTCAAAGTTGAATTAAAATATTCCCAATCTTAATGCAAGGCTTTCTTCTACCTGCTGATTCCTTACCTAATTACAATAAACAGATGAAAAGGGCGAAAAATAATAAATTAACTTTTGAACAGAGTAGCTACAAATAATAATATCCATGACTTAAGCCACAATGGTCCAAATAGTGATGCTTCTTGGAAACATCGTGAAGACCACAGAAAACACATCGGGTTCATGTTTCCGGTTGCTTTGCTTCAACCGGACTGAGTCTGATATATATATGATATGCGCTAAAATACAACAAAAAAAGATAATGCATTAATTGCTCAAAATATTCTATCAGTTTCAATTCTTTTTCTTTTGTTTGGTACTTTGGTTGCTTCACCTTAGCTAAAAGATATGGACGGTGATTATTTTCATATTGATGGGTATATGAATATGTATTCATCATCTACCCCATTTGGATGCGAGACCATTGCAGCCAAAGCTAGCTAGTTGCTAGCTGCATGCATGACAAAGTCCGCCTCTACTTCTCCATTGAATTGCCTTTAACTGTCTCTTTTTGTCTGCAATATTGAATAGATTAGATGCATATATATAAAGGAAAACGATCTAATAAACATCAGTGCCTTTCATATGTATGAGCAGCAGAACATGCGGCACAATTCTGTGATTGTTTATACATAATCTTGAAACATATGGCACCACATGTCAATGTCACTCACCGTAACATAAATATCATCGCATACTAAATCATTACTTTATATATATTTGAATAGCTTTTTAACATCCATCTTATATATATACAAAATATATTTTGGACGAGCAATCCTTCATGTCATTTAAGTAAGACGAGAACCAAAATAAAAGAGGAGAAAAACCGTATTTCTCAAAACGATATTTTTTGTTCTTTTGCAGATTGGACTTCGGATTTTTCTCACTTTTGGTTTGGTTTGGTTTCCTCATTGGAAGAAAACTTTGTGTGTGTGTGTGTGTGTGTGGTTGATGGTGTCTTCATCTGATCTGATCTATGCTATATATTGTATTTGTAGCCATGCCTCACCCTGCTCCTCATGGGCTGTCCCAAGAAAACGAACTGATACCCACTTGTTTCATGTTTTGTAGTTTTGTACTACTAGAGCTACAATTCCTTAACCCTAACATGTTACTTGTTCTTGCTTCAGACCAATCAACCGTGACATGTTATTTGGTTCTACCAAGTGAAGGTTTTTAATTTTACACATCACTGTTGCAAGATGGCTGACCCCCCTTTTATATTTGTGTAAATATAAAGAGAGAGAGACGGAGATAATAGACAAAAGGTAGATCCTACTACAGTTCGGTCTCGAGATTGGACAAATTTCATATATTATATTCCCAATTTGGTCATCGTGATGTGTTTGGATGTGAGATTATGACGCAGATTCAATACGGGCAACTTGTTCAACTTGTCGAGAACAAGCAAAAGAACAAAATTCAATCCATACAATGTGATTATAAATCGTTTGAATACCCTTGGTTCCTTTTCCAAAGGGGAAAAATAAATTAATAATAATAAAAACTAGCAACTTGATCGTGGACTCGAATGTTCTCTCATTCCACTATCTATATTTTCTACAATTTTGGATAAGAAGGCTGTGTTTGGTTTGAATCATTTGGTTGAGATGTTTGTTCAAGATCAGACTTTGTCCCACAAAGACACTGTGCTTGTGTAATTATGCAACGTTCTAATGTTCAAGATTCATATTCAATATTACTTGGGGCTCAACAATTTTATGAGGGAGTGAGTTCTTGTACCTGAAATCTCTTTAAATGGGAATAGTTTCAACTTTATTATAAGAGTCCCAGTATTTTGGGTTGCGCCATTAAAATATTGATGTCAATGGACCTAACACGTCTCTGATGATCAAATGCTGCATATAAGTAGTGTTGTCATTATAATTTTTATTTTCAAATCATAGTCAGTAGATTCGCTTTCATTCACCTCTTTAATTGTTAACATCATCTCTTCGCTCGCATGGCTATCTTAAAGTGGTCCAGAGGGCTCAAACAGCGCCATAGCCCAAAGCTTATAAGGGCTTTAGTCCACATACGGAGATAGGTACGCTTCTTGCCACCTAGAAGCAAGAAATTTTTTTCACTAGTTCACTCTCGATATAATATTGTTAAAATTTTGTTGACATTATAAAAGTAAATTTGTTATTTCACAATAACATTATTTGAAAACAGAAGTGGACAAATGCAAAATAATATAATTTCAAATAGAGTTCAGTAAAAAAAAATTAAGAATTGTATATTTTTCAAAAAATGCGAAAAAAATGGTTAGTGGATAATTGTCTTTTTACATTTGGGGTAAAAAAATCATTTATACAATATTTCGTTAGTTCTCTTTATAGTTTGAAGATAAAAGTGAACATGTACAAAATAATATAATTTCAAGTGGAATTCGGCAAAAAAAATTAAAAATTGTGTATTTTTTAAAAGGTACAAAAAAATAGGTGATCAGTGAAATTATATTATTTTGTACAAAATAATATAATTTCAAGTGGAATTCGGTAAAAAAAATTAAAAATTGTGTATTTTTAAAAGGTACAAAAAAATAGGTGATTGGTGAATAATTGATAAAAAAATGTCTAATAAGGTTTAATTTGTCCTTAATTGTAATTTTATCAGTAGAGAGGTTCCATCAGGAAATTGAAGGAGTGTTAAAAGCAAAGGCTTCTGGCTTAGCGACCACTTGCCCTTTTCTTCCCTTGATGCTAAGGCCGGCGAGCCTACTTAGATTTAGGAAAGCTCAATGGTGAAGATCATATGAGGGGAAACTCTAGAAGATATTGAACATGGAGTTTTGGACCAGAAACATTAAACTCTGTTCGGTAGGCCGGGCTTATTTTGGCTAAAAGCCCAAGTAGTCAAAGACGGTGCGTTTCATTCAAATCGAAGACAACAAAAATGAAAAAGCATGGTTACGTTTTATAATATCACTGATTGAAATCGTGAAGCTGTCCGGATCCAAGGCATCAAAATTTGTTGCTGTGCCGATGATCATTATTCACTAACCAAACTCAATAGTGTTACTAAGGACTGCGTAGCCAGAAGTCATAAAATAAATTTGAAGTTTATTGTTATTATTATTATTATTATTTCAGCTTCAACAAAATTGGAAATTAGATGAGATGAGGCTACTGCAGTTTGCTTTTCTACTAGCTTTAGCATCAGGATTCGCTGCTATCCTCATTTACATCACTGGGGTCTCCAATTTATGTAAGCTTGAATTTTTTGAATTTTGTAACTCTCTCTCTCTGTCTGTAAACAACTTCATGTGATTGTTATTTGTATTATTATTATTATTTTAATTTGATTTGCTTTTGTAGATTATAATCGGATTTCAGATGAAGATTATGAGGCCTTGGAGTCTCTTCAGAATGATTTCCGCAAGTGTGTGGTTAGTGGGGTTCTTTTTTATTTTTATTTTTTCCCATGCTATTAAGATTTGATTTGTAGTTTAATGATCAAGATATTCATATTTTATGCAATGAATTTGGTTTGGTACAGAGTGCAAATGGATTAGGTTTAGAAGCTGTCAGTGGTGAAGATTACTGCCAAGTGAAGATTAACTTTCCCAAAGATACTGTGCCTAAATGGGTAGGTGTTAATTTTTTATATTATAAGTTATTTTTTGAAGCTCACGTTCTTTTTGACATTTGGAAATGTATGGCTTGTGAGGTGGGGATATGATTTTCAAGAAGCTCCGCTATTATTATTTAGTTCCATCTATACACATAATTTTTCGTGGTTATGCGCAAAAGTATATTGTGACTTGGTTCTGTTTGAAATTTAAACAGAGAGATCCTAATACTGGAGAGCTTGAAAGTTTATCGTTTGACTTTAATCTCTGCGAGGCTTTAGCTGCATGGGAACGGGTGAGTTTGCTACTTAGTGTTGCACCCTTTTGATGTACTTGTTTTGGTTGTGTTTCATTCTCTGCAATTGATTTGTCATTCAGTAATTTGATTGGCCAGGTGAGGAACAGTACTACAATTCTCACTAAGGAATACATTGATGCTTTACCAAATGGCTGGGAGGAATATGCGTGGCGTAGGATTAATAAAGGAGTACTTCTGTAAGTATTCTTCTGTGACATCTATCTGGATAAAATATTATTTATATACCATCCAACGTATTGATGAATAACATCTGAAAATGAGAAGACTATGAATTAAAATACATTTTTGATAAGAACTATGAATTGATAGTTGCTATTCATATATATAATGCACTTAAAATTTTATTTTCTCCATTAAATTATTAGGAAGGCTTGAAAAAGTGTGTATGTATATTTATGTATGTGTGCACACACACACACACACATGCACATATGCATTTTTTCTTTCTGGTAGAAAGTTCTTCAAAAGTTGCCCCCAAGGGCGTGGACAAATGGTTATCAAGCAGTTTTATTTGGCTGCCCGCCTGGGTTCGAATCTTGGGGGAGGTAAGGGGCTAAAATATGATTTTGGGCTTTGCCCACCCGCTTACCTTTTATAATAAAGGAAAAAAAAAAAAAAAGTGCTTCAAAAGTTAAAGCTTCTCTCTCGATGCCTGTTATTTGTTACTTGATGAGCTGGGATTTATAAGGTAGTTACATGTAGTTTGATGCGGTTCACATTTTATTGCAGCAACCGCTGTCAGAATAAAACTTTATGTATGGAGAAGCTTTCCCTAGTACTTCCTGAAACACCACCATATTCTCCCCGGCAATTTGGTAGTTGTGCTGTTATTGGTAATTCTGGAGATCTCCTAAAAACGAGGTTTGGAAAGGAGATAGATGGTTATGATGTTGTTCTTAGAGAGAATGGGGCACCAATTCAGGTTAATATGTTCTTATATTCGACCAGCAATTTTGCTGCTTTTGCCTCACTGAGAATATATCTTTTAGTTACATTTTTCTTGCTGTTTTATTGCAGAACTATACTGACTATGTGGGCAAGAAAAGTACATTTCGTCTTCTTAACAGGGGATCTGCCAAAGCTCTTGATAAAGTTGTAGAGTTAGATGGTATGAACATTGTCCTGTTGTTATTAAACGTATTGCATATTACGAGCTGTGCACTAAATATCTCATATACTGTAGAAACAAGGAAGGAGGTCCTGATAGTTAAAACCACTATTCATGACATCATGAGCAAGATGATTCAGGTATGCACATTGTTCTCAAAGTATTTCTTTGTATCGGATAGATTTTTCTAACAAACTTGTTCTTCTTTTGCCAACTGATGTGTTTAAGTATGCAACCAACATGCTTTTTCATTTTCTTTTATTTTTATTTTTGGATGCCTTTTTTTGACATCTTTTATATGTATATCCTGAGTTAAATATTTGTTATAAGTTGCAATCATCTTTTATCTCTTTTAGTAGACACTCAATCAGATTTGGTAGAAATGTTTGTTGATGTGAGACCATATTGCAGTCCTTCCGACTTTTATTTTTGGTTTTGCCTTTCCATTTGGGACTTGTTCATAATGATTCTGTGTTTATAATGTTTTAAATATTGGCTCTTGTGCTTTTATTGCTCTTATTGGTCAGAAATGAGACCATATATCTCTCTTCCTTTTTCCTAAACACTGTAGAGATTGTGTTTTCTCCACAACAGCTCATGATGAAGACCTTGTATTGTGCCTTAATTTACATTATTCTTATGAAAATTCTTTATTTTGACTCCCGACTGACATTGTATCTTTTTAAAATTGTGTCATTCAATTATGAAATATTTTTTTTACAAATCCTTTTGGTTGTAATTTATGAACCAGCCTTTCATATCTTTATGATTTTGCCTCCAAATTTTTGATGAACTATAGGCTTCAGAAAGGTTAATGTTGCTGTTAGGCTCTGTTCAAGTGCAGAATACATAGTCACAAACTTGTCATCTTTTGTCTCATACATTTTAAGTTGATTTCTGCCCATTGGATTGATTGAGTTCGGATTGTGGGAATCCTAGAATCTATATGGCTACACAAGTGCACGCAATTCAGGATTCTTTCAGTATAATTTTGGAATCAATCAAAGAGATATCTGAGATGCTGTTTTGATTTAGACTTGGATAGCTATTGCTATTGAGGAGAACTTGTATTTCAGAAGCTGAAAGGGAGTAGGCTTTTTCTTCACTGAAATGAATCTACATTAAATTGTGGCCGTCAAACCACACTGTTACCATTTCTTAATTCTGTTTTTTCCCCTTCATTTTGGCCCTTTCTCTTGTTTATTTTCCTTGTTTTGAATAGCAAGAGGTTTCATATTCATATTTGAGCACTGGGATTCTCTTGAGAGTCCAAAACCACAGTAGCCAAACTTTGTTTTCTCATTGGTTATCAGGTTAACCCATCGCCAAAAGTTTGAATTTCTTTTGTTTGTTTAAGTAGAGACTAAAAGGAGATGTCAGACTCTCTGTGTAACGGGTTATCATACAATCATAGCAAGATATTGTCGTGTTGCTTGTGGCCAAAATTATCCAACTGGAAGTTTTCAGAAACATTTCTTGATTTCCTCTGTGGTTATTTTCTTAGCATTTCTTTTTCAAAATGGCTCCTCTTATGCAGGAAATCCCGATAAAAAATCCTGTATATCTCATGCTAGGGGCAGCCTTTGGTTCAGCGGCAAAGGGAACTGGACTCAAGGCTCTAGAATTTGCTCTTTCTATATGTGATTCGGTAGATATGTATGGTTTCACGGTGGATCCAGGTTATAAAGAATGGTATATTTTTCTTTTGACAATTAGTATTCCTCAATTTTTCATTTCTACCAATTTTTTTATGTTTAGCTGAATGAGTCATTTTATAATATTTTTTTCAGGACCAGATATTTTTCTGAATCTCGAAAGGGTCATACTCCTCTGCATGGAAGGGCTTACTACCAGATGATGGAATGTTTAGGTGTAAGTCTAGAAGTGCTCTCTCCTTTTGAATTGCAAAGCAGCCTTATCTTAGGTTGGGAGATCAACTCAGCATCGTTTTAAACAATTGAGAGTATCCTAGGGTTCTAAAATGCATTCTTTGACTCTTTAATCTATTGCAGAGTTTTGCATTTGATGGTAAACATCAGAATTAGATAAATCATGTAGTTATAAATCTTTGGTTCTATTATCCCTTTGTGATTCAAGTGGAATTCTTTCATAATTTACTAGGAGTCTGATTATTAACATAGGTCAACAACCTTTGCTGTTTATCTTTTGCAGCTGGTCAAAATCCATTCCCCAATGCGAGCTAACCCAAACCGCGTTGTGAAATGGGTACCAAGTCGTGATAAAATTAGAGCCGCTAGAGCTGCATCAGAGAAACTGTTGGGGTCAGTATCCCTTCTTTTCTGCAATTTTTTATTCTGAACTATCTTCTTGGACATGTATATAATGCTTTTACTATTCTTTTTTAATGCTCTTTAGGATGGTTGGAGCAGGGTCTTCGAACCCACTTGATACATGTTCATTGATAAAGAAGCGAGTGAAGCCTGCATTGATTTCAAGCCTCAGAAAGGCTGCCATTGACCATAAAAAATTTGTGAAAGATACGACCATGTACCCTTTGGATCACAACCCTGGACACGGTCAGCTTTGCATGGTGTCATCTTAATCGAATTGAGGCAACTAGACTTTATCTTCTTTCTGAAAGGCCAGGTGGATAAATCTGTGAAATTTTTAGATCCTCACATCCATTGTACACTAGTTAGTGGTGAAAAAGAAGAGGCAGCTTACGGGTATTGCTGATACAATTGTAAGTATTTCATGCTCCCTTGCACATTTGCAGACTCGGTTTTCTACTGGAAAATTCAAAATCCAGATTTGGGAATAACTTGTTGACATCACTCATTTCTTCATTTTTCTTTGCAAGTGCCAGCAGTGCCTAACCTATTTAATACATGATTTTTTTTTTCTTTTTTTGGGGAAATGGATCATGGAATTTAGGTGTTATAGTTTATGATGTGTTTGTGACTGACCAAACTAGACTTTCTAGCTGGCAGTTTCCTAAGTGATACCGAGAGTCCAAATTATGTAAACTTTTGTACCAAACTTTAAACACAGGAAGATTCATTATTTGTTTGTTTGCGTTTTTTATAATCCTACTCCAGGACAGCTTCGTCAAAGTGAGTGTTATAGTGATCACCTTATCTCTGCATTACTTTTGCGATCACATGTCTTGAGTGCAAAACATCAGCCGACATGCGGACCGGAGACTCTGCATTTCAGTGTTTTATGGACTCACTTTGCCTTAAGGAACGAATATTAAGAGCTTGATAATTTGATTAGCGAGGTAATAATTGAATTCTTTATCAAATATTTTGAAAGCTACTATTATTAGTTTTATGGACGTGTAAAACTTAAATTAATTTTTTAGTCTTCTTGTTTCAGGATTCGAACTGCGGTAGCTAGTCAAATAAAATTACTTAAAAATTATTCAATTAAATTGTTGGAGATTGTTTTAAGGGAAAATATCCCTAGTGTATTTGTTTTTTACAGATTTTTTAAAAATATACAATTCTTTTATTTTTTTGACCGGGATCTCCTTAAAATTATATTTTATTTCATTTTTTCACTTTCGTTTGGAATTCGTTAAGAAAACTAACAGAAATTTAAAAAAATAACTATTTTACCCCCAAAATAAAAATTACAATTTCACCCTAAAAATGTAAAAAATAATAAGATTTAATAATGAATATTAATAAAGTACAAAAAAATCTTAACTATTAGAGATTATAACTCAATGAATAATAAAATTTTATTTATCTTAAATTCAATTGGTGGTTTGTGAGATAGAATTATTTTTAATATTATTGTTATAATTTAGCATTCTAATTACAGACATATTTAAAAAAATCTACATTTGATGGATATGGAATTAATTTTTTTATTGACCGATGAGAAAGATAATTAGATTTAATTTGATTATTTTTAATAATTTTTAAGATGAAATTGTAATTTTCGTTTTGGGGAAAAATGGTCTTTTTTTAAGTTTCAGTTAGCTTTCTTAACGGATTTAAAACGGAAGTGGAAAAGTGAAATAAAATATAATTTTAAGTGGATCCCGGTCAAAAAAATAAAAAAATTATATATTTTTAAAAAATGTGTAAAAAATAAGTGAACGATGGGTATTTTTTCTTGTTTTAAATTAATACAATGTACATGAATATTACAATTTGAGATATATTATTCTAAGATCCCATTCATCCGAGGATTGGGTTTATGTTAAGTACACTTATAGTGGTGTTAATTTATTTGATTTAGAATTTCAGAAAAATTGGTTAATAGAAGGTATAGATACCTGTATTTATAATGTGTTAAGTGGTGGTTTGAGCATAATTAAGGAGTCTTCTTCTACTATATTTTTTTGGGGGAAAAAATTAAAAAAAAAGTGTCATTAATATTATAAGCAGTTTGAATGGGTGTGGTCCTTATGGACTAACATGGACCAGCAAATAATGGGAAAAAAAAAAGTAAGTTCCTGAATTTAATGTGTCAACCACAGAATAAAAACTAGAACATTAAAATAAGTTAATGTTGTGATAATAAATGAATCATGATTCACGAGTGGCTCAATAATTTTGGGATCGCAGCAAGTATGTCACACTCGCTTATCAGCGCGTGGAACGCTACAAAAAGTTCCGACGTGTGAACACGCGTCCAATGCCTAAACAACAGAGAACATAGAATGAAATAACTAACGACACAACGCTACACTCTTCCACTCACACTCTCACTCAAAAAAAGAAAAAATAAAAATAAAAACTCTTCCATTTGCTCGTCTTTTTTCTCTTTCAGAACCAGCAGTTCTTGAACTTTTTTTTTTTTAATTTTCTTATCCTTTTTTCTTATTTTTAATTATATTTTGTTTTATCTCTATAAACACATAAAACCACAAACCCTAGTTTCCATTATTATTATTATTTAGAAAATTGAAGTTCGGTTTTAGAGAGAGACGAAAGCTTTTGGTTATTTGTCTCATTATAAAATGGGTGAGCCACCGGAGGGTCAATTAAACGGCGCCGTATTGGGGGGCGGCGGCGGCGGAGGAGGAGGAGGAGGAGGACTGATGCTTGTAGCTGCTTCTGAAACCGTTGGATCAAAGCGTCAGCGAAGGCCAAGCGTTAGATTAGGTGATATTGGCGGCGACCACCACCACCAGCAGCCATACGAATCGCACGTGCGGAGAATCACCAGCACCACCACCTCTAACGCCGCGGCCAAGCAATTCAGGAGCCACCACTACGTGGCGAATGTTTTCGATCACAAAAAGGACGCTAGTAAGTCGTCAAAGGTTCGAGCTTTAACTAATCTGAACTCTAGTTCTGGAGAATTGAACGAAACCCTAGATGAGAATCTCGATAGTATCGCGATTGGGAGCTGGAAAGTGAAGGATTCGAAGAAGAGGGGATCTACTAAAAGGGCCAGGACTAATTGGGTATCCAAAAATAACGAAACCGGTGGAGAGAACAATAACAAAAACGACGACGTTAACAACAGCAACAATTTTGAAGTTGCAGACTCCGAAGAAGATTTGGAAGATGGGTATCGCGAATTTAATATGGAAAATTCGGAGAGTCCTTTGAAAGAGCAAAGCCCGCTTCATTCTCTTGACAATTTAGCTGTTGATGGCCATGGAAGGGAGGAATTTTATTGCAATAGAAGGGGACCCATTAGAGGAAGTAGGGACCACAATGATGGAATGGAGTTATCTGGGCCGTCGGATAATGATGCAAGGGAGTGGAATAGGGGAGGTAGTGAAGATGGGGTGAGAATTTGGTTGAATAGTTTGGGGTTAGGGAGATATGCGCCGGTTTTTGAAGTACATGAGGTGGATGATGAGGTGTTGCCAATGTTGACATTGGAGGATTTGAAGGATATGGGGATAAATGCAGTGGGGTCGAGGAGGAAGATGTACTGTGCGATACAGAAACTTGGGAAAGGTTTTTCTTGAGGTTTTTGGTCCGTGGGGTTGTGGTATTTGAGGAGATTTCGAGTTCACTGCCATGGCAACCTAAGGTGCAATGCAATGACTGAAATATTTTGAGCCTTTTAGTATTTGTTTTCTTCTCTGTTTCGTTTTTTTTTTTTCTCTTTATGTGGCCTCAGTGTTAGATATTGAAATAGTAGATTTTCTTGTTAGCGATTATATTTTTGCGCTTATATGTGTTTTAATTAAGTGCAATTTCCTGGTAAATAGTAGTTTCTTTTTTATGATTTTGCTGGAGTAGTTTTGCTTATCAGTTTTGATAAGCGTGTTCAACATTGAGGGAAAATCTAGATTGACTTGGATTTTGAGGATCATGCTTAATAAAGAATGCTAATTTCAGATACGTTTCTTTTAGTTTTCTCATACTTCTAAGAGTGAAATGGGAGTTGTTAGAATGATAAATTGTTCAATCTAGAAGTTTTTTACCCCCTTCTTCCTAACACCGAGTATATTCTTCATTGAATTGGAGCTATTGAATGTTCCTCAATTGGCATCCCTGTGCTCTAATAATTATAATTGTGAATCAAAGTAGTTGTATATAGAAGATTTAGTTTGTAATGACTTAAGACAGCCATCTATATTAAATAGTTAATATTGTGAGCTATTCTGCTTTGCCAATGATTTAAAAAATTTCTGATTCTGCTTTGAGGCCTCCAACCTTACCTGATCTAATTCAGTTCTGTACATTCTATGTCAACCTGACCAGTGTGTACATGGAAATGGTGGGTGATAATTACATGTCTTTTCACTACTGAATTTTGTTTCATGAGCTGCATGCTCTGTGGGTCCTGTTGATCTGTATTTACTCAATCAAAGTGCTTTCTTTTAGTACAGCAAGTTTTGCTTGGAGAAACATGTTTGATTGAGCAAATAGTTGTGCAGTAATTTTCAGTGTTGAGTAATAATAACAAACCATAGATGTTACTGGTGTTTTTCTAAAGTGCTCTACAATTGAACTTTTGTTTGCATTGGGGGACATCGTTATATTGATGATGATTATATTTGTGTTTTTTTGATGACTGACTTCCATTTCATGAGTTGCATTTTATGTTGGTTGGGCTGATCTTTACTCGCTCATAATCAATTTTTAAGTGCTTGGCATTTGTATGCTCTAAACGAATTAGACTGTGTATGCTCATTTTTCATTATAATGGGAAAATCAAATTCTAAGTGTTTGGCTTTTGTTTTTTTTTTTTTTTTGGGGGGGGGGGGGGGGGGGATGCCCGATTCTGGTTTTCACTGGCATTTTGGTGGATTTGGTGTGGCTCTTTCTTTTTCTAATTTTTTGTGGGCACATGGAGTGGATGCCATCTCACTCAACTGGGATTTAACTCGTTTGGTGGTTGATGCTTTCTAATAATTCTAGGGAAGTTCTGGTAAAACCAATCCTAGTGTTTTGTGTTAAGCTGAACATTAGTACTTCTGTTCAACTTGGTGAAACAAAGAAAGATTGTTAAGGATATTGAGGTCATCAGGTGGAAGACAACTTAAACATTCAAATTTCAAATGCTACTGGGTTCTTAGTTTATTTTTGCTTACTTCAGTTATATGAAGAAAAGGTAATTGTATTGAAGGGATAGTCCATTGTTTTACAAGGAGTTATTTTAAAAGTTCTTGAGTCAGTTTTTAAGCCTAAGATTATAGTTTGCTTATTCAAAGGAGGGAGTCAGTATATGAGGAATTCCTGTTGCCATGTCTCATGTTTTGTTGAGGGTGTATGATATGTATCCTTGTGGAGAATTTTATACAAGACATGGTAACAGGTTTCGGTGTCCTAATGTATGTGCCTTATTGCTGAGTCAAGACCGGATGCTGATACATTTGCATTGTTGATTCTCAGGCCTTCCAACTACAGTTTTAGGACGCCCTTGATAGGGAACAGATAAGTTGTTATGCATGAGTTTAATGTTGTATATGAAGTCCTTTTGTATTGTTTTGAGAGGATGAATTCTTTATTCCTTGCCTTGACTTTACTGATGCATGAATTCAATCATAATCCATATTTTTGCTTGAAGGTGTTTGTGTAGCATGTGAATTATCTTAAAACTTTTTTGAGTTCATAGATGCATATGTTTGAATGTGTATTAGATCGTGCTCAGGATTTTGTGCTGACATTTTCCTTTTCGGGTTCATATTTCATTTCTATGAATAGATTTGCTATGGATATTCCTCGGAATAAATAAATTAATGCAAATTTCATTTCTATATATTTTAAGAGAAGAACATCATATTTGTAAGTGGTGGTTGATAGCAGAACATTGAAATTATTAAGCTATGCATGTCTGTCTGACAATATTATCTCATTTCCGGATCAGAAGTTTGGTGAATTGTTTATGCATATCTAGATTTCACGATCTTCTAGTTTTTTTTAAGAATAGGTATACAATGATCTACACGGGTATTAAGGATTGATGAGAGAAGGTTACAAGTATTTTGCTCGAATATGTTCTATAAATTGTTAGTGGATGCCTGTTCTAAGCAAATCTGCACTCTCAGATATTCATCAACAGCGATTGCATGGCATTGCGTATGAAATTCTTTATGGACATGAAATAGAAATAGAACAAATGGGTATCGACAATGTAATTTTAATAGCTTGATCATCATTAGCATTCAACAAATTGCCTTCTTATGGTTTGATTTAATGGTATACATACAATAAAGAAGAAACAAATAGTCAAATAGTACACACACGACTCGTCACCTGACATATATTTGATTAATATATATATTCACTAAAACATAGTGTCAATTGCTCTAACAATTTATTCATTATTGTAAACGTAAACATATAACGGAAGAGAAATAATTAATTAATGTAATCATTTGCATCCTTCCGAAGGTTGGTATAGTCAGCGTGAGCATTCTTAGTCTTCTTGGTCAGGCACCCTTCACTTATAAGTCCTGAGCAATCGGTGCTCTTAGGTGATGCTGCCGGATTCGGAGAAAGTAAAGCATTTGTATTAGATTCTTGGTTGGTAGTGGTGGTTGAAATAAGCGTGCTTTTAGTTTTGCAACTACAAGTAAAATCAAGATTATGAAATTAGGGCTCTTCTTACATTTTTCAATTTCTTAAAGAAATCCAAAAAAAATTTAACTAGAATTAAAATTGGATGTGCAAGAATTAGGATGACATGTGGCTCTATATGTGCAATTGGTACTCAGAAATGAGTTGTGATGACTTTGATTGAATTGAAAATTTGAGCATTAAATTAATCATGATGCATTTATTTGTGTTAACTATTAGTTTTTAAAGGACAGGTTGAAGAGCCACAAAATTAAACATATTCTTTTGACCATTAGATTATAATTAATTTAAGGATTGCGATTAAAGTTAACACGAGATATTTTAATTCTAAAAACTAATTAATTAACGTGGGTCTTATTACGGTAATAAATTATTTAGGACATTTTTCTCTTTATTTTTTTACGTTTTCCTTTTTCGTTTCTCTCTCTTTCTCGCTTGTTGCTTAAGAGAAAATATAAGACTTCTAGTTCATGAAGATGCAATTTCCACTTTTATTTATGATTGCAAGATCCAGAAAGCACATTGTGCAGATTAATTGAATTAATTTTATTCAAAATATAGATTATGGGATGAATCATTGGAGGAGGAATAAAACCATGAGAGGAGGAATAAAATCACATCTCCCACTAAGTTTTCAGTCTTATCGAAGAGAAGGATGATTTAGGGCATCTCCAATGCAGCATTAAATCTAACACTAAATCACATTTTACATCATTTTTAATGTAAAATACTTCTCTAATGTAACACCAAAATCAACACTAAAATAGTGTAATAAATAGTATTGCACCAAATATAGTGCAATACTATTCATTACCCATATTTGATGCTAGGAAAAAAAGTCTCAAATATTCTTATTACTTTATCTTATTTACATATATGTCCTATTTTATATAATATTTTAATTTATTATTATTGTTATTTTTTAATTCAACACAAAAATTAATAATAAAAATAAAGTGCCAATAGCATTAATTACTAGATTACATATTATAAAATAAAAAATTAAATTAACACAAATTAAAAAGCTACTACTACTAGCATAAATTAGAACAATTATTTAGTAATGTGAGAGATCATTATTAGATCCTCCAATATCATCAAAATATTGGCCAATATTATTGGAAGTATTCTGAGATGCTTGGCCTAGCTGAGATTTTCTCTGCAAAATCTTAATTTGTTCATTTTGAAAATATTGACGTAAGCTCGGATCACTTATCGAATTTAAATCTTTAAGTAAAATTTTGTTTTCTTCATGATATGTAACCATCTCCAATATGATAATATTAAATTTTAATTTGCTTGCATTATTATGCACAATATGATAATAGAAGATGAACGTCATGTTAATGTAACAATTAATGATTGGATGCAAGTCCCAATACCAACCTTTGATATGAGCATAGATGAGAATACTAGATTTCAAGAATTTCTTGCTCGACACAAACAAATCAAGGATAAAGAGGCTCCAATTGCACTCCGAAATGCACTGATTGATCATTTATGGATGAATTTAGTAATTCAAATAACTAGAGTATTATTGTTGTTGGATTGTATTTTTCTATATTAATGTAATTTTTAATTTTCATAATGTACTAATTTAGTTAATTAAATGCAAATTTAATAATTTTCTATATTTTTTTTGTTAATCGATATAAAATTACTTATTACTTAATTATCTATATTAATAGTAATATTTATTGTATTAATTGAATTAATTCTTGAGAATTAAAGGAATAAAAAGAAGAATATTCTTTTTAGTGTAAAATTTGGTGTAAATGAGTTGGAGATGAAATAATAATTTGGTGTGAAAAAAGTACATTTTTAATGTTGGTGTTACACTAAAATAGTGTTATGCATTGGAGATGTCCTTAGGATCCAAATTCCAAACTCACAAATTTGCATGGGCTTATCCATTTTTAGTATGGGAAATTTACAAAAAAAGCCAAAAAACTTAGGCATTTTTCAACTTTAACTCCAAATTTTTTTTTTCTTTCAACATTAGCCAAATCACCAAATTGTAGACGAAATTGCCCTCCCCATTCTCACATTTCCCTCAAGTAAATTTCTCCCTCTCTCACCAAAATCTCACCACCGAAAGTTGTATAGATCGTTGGCGGCGGCGTAGATCGGCAGCGAAGGAAGTTGTCGGCAGCTGAAAGAAGCTAAATCACGTTGAAAATCTTCGGAGATCTCCAAAATCAAAGGAAAAAATTGAAAACCCTAAGTGTGTTGTTATTGTCGTTGTTGTTGTTGTTGTTGTTGTTGTTTGGGTTGTTGTTGTTGTTGTCGTTGTTGTATGGGTTGTTGTTGTTTGGGATGTTATTGTTGTTGGTGGTGTTTAATGGCGGTGGTGGGTGAGATGCATGTGGGAAAGAGAAGGGAAGAGAAAGAGAAGAGAAAGGGAAGGGGAAGTGAAGGCACGCATGCGTCGCGAGCGAGATTCACACGTCGCGCGCATCTCACACGCGATGCAGCATCTGTCGCACGTGAGATGTGCGCAGTGTGCAAATCTCACGGTGTGCATCTCGCGCACTAGGCATCGGCCTCGCTCGAGGAAAGCCAAGCGCGAGCGAGCTGCATGCAGGCTGGCACGCAGCTTGCGCGTGCTTGGCTTCCCTCGCACGGCCTGTCGCACCAAAAATTGCAGTGGCCTTTTTTTACTAGTTAATTTTTTCTGTAAATGTAATGTAATAATTTTATAAATATTACATATACATGGCGAAATCAAAATCACTGGATATCGAAGTAAGCAAGATGTATTTTCGTTATGCCGATCACTTTTCTGGTCGAATTTCGAGCATGTGTAAGTTATCTTCGGCAGTGAAAGTCATTGAGAAAAAATTAACAAAACGGCAGTTGAGTATGTTCAAAAAGGAAATATTTGGGCATTTCTTGGAGTGTCAAAGTTTTTCATTTAGTGGGGTAATTTTGCACAATCTTTTGCTGAGGCAAGTGGCCCATGAAGAAGATAGCCGTGAGGATCAGTTATGGTTCCAAATTGGTGAGCATTTGATTCGCTTGTCAATTGTCGAATGGTGCTTGGTTACTGGACTTTCATTTGGTGTTGATATAAAATAAAAAAATGATGAAAGGGAGCAGAGGATACGGAATACGTATTTTGGCAGTGTGCATCATAAGACCAATGTGAATGAATTTGATGCAGTATTTTGCTCGTTGAAATTCGAGGAAAATGGATGACATGGACGCATTAAAGATTGCGCTGTTTTATTTTATGGACAGAGTCTAAATGCAAGAAAAAATCACTGTCAAATCAATTTTGATTGGCTTGACCAAGTGGATGATATAGAGTACTTCCAAAAGTATCCATGGGGTTTATTGTCGTGGGAAATGATTTACGAGAGTCTTGACAATGCACTATTCGAGAAAGATGAGAAATTTAAGAGGACTCGATTGAAAAATCTAGATCATAACATCGAAAAATACAATCTTTACGGCTTTATGTCCGGGGTTCATGTGCGTTTTTTTATATTAATAATTTTTATAGTATTAAATATTTGATAGTTGTTTTATTTGATTTTTCACTTTCGTTGTTGTAGGCTTGGATTTACGAAGCAATCGAAGGTTTGCCATCAATATGGGTTGTCAAAACGAAAAAGAAGATTCTTCGCATTTTTCAATGGAAGCCCATGGCGTCTTTGAGAATCAGCTTTGCGGAGGTTTATTCGTTCTTTAACGACAAATCTCGTCTTGTAAGTAATATGTATTAATTATTTTTTTAACTTTACTAAATTTAAGTTATGTATATTTACTTACTATTTTCAATTGAATTTATTGTAGGGGGCATTTTACAAACTTTTGAGCCAATTTCAAAGGAGAGTAGCCAAAAATATTGGCTCTCTGTGAAGGATTACATACCAAGCATTCCAGATTGGTTCATAAGGTCGGTATATTGTAAGTATTATCAATTTTTTAATCGAAATTTTTGACTTTTCATTTAGTAATTTTAAATGATACTTATACAATACCAACCCTCAATCAACGTGATGCCATCGGTTTGCAATCAGATGAGCATGACAATCATGACAACATACCAAACCCAATACCAGAGCATCGTCATGACACTTCTGAGAATGAGGTGGAGGTGGCTATTGATGATCACCAGGAGCAAACAGACAACTCTGATGACGCACGTGAGGTATTTATTATAAATAATATACGATATTTTTCCTTTATGATTCATTGTTGTTTTACTGTTATTCTAAAGTTTTATTTTTTTCTTTTGTAATAGTTGAGGACAAAGCAGTTTAATGATTATGTCCGACGACGGCTGGATAAGATTGATCGTAATGTATATGAAATAAAGTCAGAATTAAAAGATTTTAAAGAAACCGTTGTTGGCTTTATCGACACATTTTCTAAATGTCCAAATAATGATTCTCCCACTGCACGCTCATATGTGGTGAACAAATTTAAATTTAATAATTATATTCGTTTAACTTTTAATTTGATAGTTGTTTAATATTTTCTTCTTTGCGAATGGACAGGCCCCGGATGACTATGGAGTGTATACTAATGTGGGCAATCAAAATTTGTCTACGCCCACATCATTGTATAATTTCTACGGGGATGTTAGTGGGGAGAACATGCAGGTATTCACTAAGGTGCCTCCGGGCGTTAGTAAGTTCGGCCGCACGTACATACCGTCGTATGTTTATAACAGTCCTTATGCAATTCCTCCAATCAGGCGAGGACAGAACGTCCGAATTTTACCTCCACCCCAAATCATGGAGCATGCGATTGACATGAGTACGAATGTGGATGTAAATCCACTGAGAGGGTTGGAGGACTCTAGTCTGTTTGCTGAGATTGATTGATGGTTCGCTGGTGATATCACAGTGGATTGGAGAGTCCAGCACCCGCGGTCATTCTTTCAAATAATTTTGGCTACAGCCTCGATGGAATGACCAGGCGATGAGGTATTTATATTTTCAAAGTTTTTTTGAGTGTTGTGGATTTGTGTATAAAATTTTTCTTTTAAATCATAATGTTTTTATTTCTGTACAACACATTCACGAGTATCTCCGCTTGATTAGCGAGAAACAACGGCAGTATCAGAATACCTTAGTTCAACGTGTCACACATACTGACACGTTGTTTTGGGTAATGTTCCGAAAACACTTGTAAATACTATTTAATTTTTTTAATTAGTACCTTTAAGTTTTGTTAATTTATGCATTTCTTGGTTATCTATGTACTAGATGTTCTTGAATCAGTTATGGAACAACAGGAATTGTGCGGTTGATTCATTAGTATTCGACGACCGCTTGAATAGTTATCTTTGTGGGCGACAGCACACAATGTCCAGATCAATGACATATGTGGATATGGTATTATTTTATTACATTTCATATACTACACTGTCAAAATATTCAAGTTGACGCTTTTTCTGGGTTGTTCAATTTTATATATAACGAACATGTTTTTCAATTTTTATATACAGTTACTCATCCCTGTTAACTTGGACGGCGTGCATTGGATACTAGCACGAGTTGACTTTCAGAAAAACAAATTATGGAATTATGACTCATTGCTTACATTTCGCGATGACAAAAGGTACAAGTTGAAATTCAAGCCATTTGAAGTTATATTCCCTTGATGGTTGGAATATGTTAGCTTCTAGAACATTCGACTTGAGTTGCGAAGTGTAGACTCCTAGAAAGTTATGGCAGTTAAGCGCGCGCCACAACAAGAGCCCATAACTGGCGATTGTGGTGTTTTTGTATTGATGGTTACGATGTATTTAATGTTCGGTCTTAGATTGGAGTTTGACGCTGACATATTTAATGACGATATTGTATTGTAAACGGTTGTAATAATTTGAATGTTGAAACTTGAATTTTTAATTTAATTTGCGCACTTAAGTTTATATAATTTTAATGCTCACATTTTAATATTTAAAATAAAATTAAGTTTTATGACATATAAGTGTACAGTACACAAAAAATAATAATAATTTTAACCAACGAAACACGTAAAATAATAACAGGTTTAACTAACGAAACACAAAAAATAATAACAGTTTTAACCAATGAATAACATACAAAATACAACTAACTTCGAGTCGACGCAATGAGATTCTTACATCCTTACGATTATGGCCCAGTTCATGACACCGCCCGCATCATACAGTCTGCCGGTTAACTTCCTTGCCTGCCGAGGGTATTATGAGCTCTTTATGATGGCCAGGTAGTGGTGCCTCAACTGGTGGGTATACTTACATCTCATGAATTTTATTTGGAACTTCTCAATCAGCCATATCACCAACTAGCTCCACTGGTTGTACATAAGCAATCGCCAACGATTCTGTGGTGTAAAAGTCCGGGCAAAGGCTAATAAAATCCACTCGGTGTGTTAGACACGCCGCAAATTCATGAGTACATACAAGGGAATCAAGTTAAAACACTCTGCAGGTGTAAGTTCTCTTTCGCAAGTCAACCAAACCTTCCTTAAGCCCACCGTCTATAACTTGAAATCAATGCGGAGACACCAGTCGAACTATCATTCTTTCAGCTATAGTTCTCCTCTTCGTGACTATTTCATCCGCCCATGTTGTTAGTCGAGTAGTCATTGATTCAGCCACAATTTTTCTATCATAAAACCATTGCTTTAATGTTTTCCTAAAGTGATCAACAAGATGAGTAACAAGAAATTTTTAAAGTTCCCTCATAAAAGAATTAACACTTTCCGTGATGTTGGTGGTAAGTATGCTGCACCTCCTACCTTCAAACTGAGACCTTGCCTAATTACACATACCGATATTATTTTCTAGGTAATCAGCCGCATCCAAGTAAATCATCCACAACCCTTCAAGTTGTCTCTTAAATTCCTTGTGGCCATATGCTTTTACTGTATTAATAAAGGTAGGCTCAAATTGATCTCAAAGAGCTTTGAACATTCTACGTTGTGACTTAATGTTACCTTTGACGCAGTAAAAACAAACGCCATGACTTGCATTGTGAAATACTTTAAGAACGGCTCTCCTGATGACAGTGCATCGATCAGAGATGATTATCAACTCAGGTCTATCGCCAATCACTCCATATAACTTCATCATAAACCATTTCCAAGCATCATTGTTTTCTGAATCCATGATCCCAATGGCTAAAGGATACAATTGATTGTTACCATCAAAACATGTTGCCATGAACATGCTTCCACGATATAGTCCCTTTAGATGAATACCATCTACATCAATGACAGGCCGAATGTACTGCATAAAACCCTTGATGGAATATCCGAGTGCTACAGAATAGTACAAGAAATTATCATTTCCATCCTGCTTGAGGTGAGTGACTGTACCATCATTCGCTGTAGTTAGTACGTGAGAGTATTTAGGGAGCAAGTTGTATGACTCTGCAGGGTTGCCTCAAATTATTTCAAGACCAACTTTTCTCGCCCAATATGGCTGCTGGTATGTTAACTGAACACCGTATTGTTTTGCATATCTGCTCTTATGTCATTCGGAGTATAAATCCTCTTATTTTGAATATATTTATCTGCGATAATATGACCGACAACCCTGCTCCTTACTTGATGACATCTATCACCGAATACTTTATTATGACAAGTGTGTGCATTATCAATTCTCTTCACCACCCAAGGAACATTTTGCTCGTTCGAACATCTAGTTGCTCGAATATGTTATTTACATGATTCTGAAGAACGATGAGCCTCAAAATGTATCTTAATAGACCGTACAATCTTGAAATCAAACTTATCTCTAAAGGTCACCTTATGTAGTTGTAATATAAACTCATTCTTCTCAGCAAATAGCATACCCACAGTGATATCATCTGAGTTATAACTGCTAACAAAGCTTGGAGCAACCATGTTTGAAGGCAAAGTTGGAGCAAAACTTGTAAGGTGATCAATTCTCCTTCTCGATCGAACCATAGAAGGAATAGGTTTATTGCCTCTGTTATTCACAGGAGTATTATCTTCACACTCATCCTCATGCTGATCCGACGGAACATTCGAAGGACCGGCTCCTCCATCATCATCATCATTATTGAAATGAGTGCCCTTCGTATTATTAGAAGGTTCTGCACAAATATTATCCCCCACTGTCTCATCATGAAAATCATCATTGTCTCGAAAATCATTGTTGTGATACGGATAATACCGTTGCTCCAACGACATCGTTATTGGGAATACTGTTGCTCCAATATCCTGTAACATAACACTGTTATCATCAATGTTGTGTCGTGGATTGGAGAGTAATATTGCTGCAGCGATACTGTCCTTGGCAACACCTCTTCATCATTATCGGGGCCAAACATATTTGTTCTAAACGAAGTTTCTGTATCGACATGCGGCTCAATACCTTCGCTCGAAACTCGAAGTGATGTCGTCACGAATATAGGAATGCATCCAAAATTGGCTACGTTTGATGCCATATGCAATATAACTCTCACCATTTCATCATCAAATATATCCATGGGCAGTGCACATATACGATATAATGTGTTACTAGACCTTAAAGTTGTCTTCATTGTAATACTATATTCATTAGGGTTTATTTGTAACACCTCGTATACTCTTGCCAATAATTGATCAAACAGACAATTTTTCCCAACCAAAAAAGCTCGATTTTTACCATTCACATACTCCATACGACCATCCTCTAATATTTCCCACCAACCATCATAACACAATTCAAGTACAATTGAATCCATTAAGCCTGAAATTATAAAAAAATTTATTTGGATCCGGATCAAATTAATACAGATTTAATAAATTTCAAAGGTTGGTGCGACAAGCTGCCTGTTGCCCGAAGCTTAGTGCAACAGGTAGGCAATCGCACCAAGGGTTGGTCCGACAGGCAACTCGTCGCACCAACCCTTGGTGTGACAGGCAGCCCGTCGCCAGATTCACCCATGACTCAAATTCACCCACGATTCAGTTCAGCAAGTTGAGAAAATAACTTATACCACGAAGTGATGCTGATTAGTGTTGGATCCGGATGGATTATGATTGACTTTTACTGTTGTTTTTTACCGTCGCTATTGGTTGATGATTCAAGAGTGGAAATCTGCGTTTTCCACTCTTGAATAGAAAAAAGTTGCTATGGTTAATTATGAAAATAATAAAATATTTATGGCTATTTTTGTAAATTCCCCTTTTAGTATCTCCGCCAAGATTGACTTTTAATCTTACATGCGCTGCTAATTCATTTTGCATGTTGGTTAAACATTAAATTCACATAATATTAATTTCTAGCAAAACCAATTTATTCATTTATTCATAAATTAGATTTCTTGATGCAAATTATTTAAAATTCATTCTGAGTCAATTTACAGCATGGTTTTAGTTCTTGAAATTTGAGAAATATTTGTTCAAGATAATAATAATTTTAAAAAATAAGAAGTTAGATTCATTGTAAATCAATTAAAAAATGAAGTTTTGAGCACTTATAAATTGTAAATCCATTTGCGATAGAAAATTGTCTATTCTCTTATCGTAAAGAGCAAACAGACAAAAGTAGACGAACACCTTAACTAAAAAAAGAGAAGAATTCGTATAATATTTATTACCATAGGAGACCCACATTAGTTAATTAATTTTTAGAATTAAGATATTCCATGTCGCATTTAATCTCAACTCTTAAATGTATTATATTCGAATTGTAAAAGATGTGTGTTTAAAATTATGCTTGATATTATATCTTTTGAATTTGTCCCCAATTTTTAATATCTGGTTGGGTTGTGATGGTATTTTCAGCATACATTCAATTGATTTTATTTTATTTTAGTTTTACTTTTTGTTTAGTTTAGTTATTCGATTTTATCTCCTTTTATCAATAGTTAAACCAATTTTTTTTTACTATTTAAAGGTATTGCTATGGGTAGTATCCTCCAATTAAATTCAATAAAGTTTTGATTATATTTGTAAGAAACTATAATACATTGGGATTCTTAATTAATAAAATTAAAGACAATTTATGAGAATTTTGCATTACTCATCGACAATGATAAGTTTTAACATTTTAGAAACAGTGTGTTCATGTGAGCATGCACACTAAATTAACTGGTATTTAGACCTACCCAACAATAGTCTTGCAATTTGATTTCCTTTCCAAATATACGATTCGTTACTGTTGTAAAAATCTAGGGATGACGATTCCTTCGCATACACTAATATTCTTAGTGGCATATCTCTATTTTAGCAAGAGATACATGACATGAGAATCGTCTGCAACAAAACGTTTCGATACTCGACTTCTAGTTAATTTAATTATGCAAGAAATTAGCATAGATGATGAATTATTTTAGGTTAATGCATTATAAACGTCTGATCATTATGCGTGCTTCGACTGGGTTCTAGCCCATCTCTCGGAAAGAAATTAAAAGAACTTAGATTAAAATATGATCACATGCTAAGGTTGAAGTTTTTCAGAATAAGTAAATATTTACTAGTTTTAACTATTTGATACAACCACTGCACTGTAGGTTGCTCAAGGTAGGCCTAAGAGACAGCCCAAAATTCCTTTCAAACTTCAAGATTTTGTGCGGGAATGATGGTGCAGCCGATTACGACACTTAGATATTCTTATTGTGTTGAATTTTTTATTTATCGTTATTGCAATTATATTTTACTGTGCTGTCAAGTTTGTTAGAGAGAATATTGTTTGTCAGAGAGAATATTGTGCTGGCAAGTGTGTGCTGTGAAAATGTTTTGTCTATAGCTCTCTAAGAGGAGTATTAAAGGAAATGAATGAACAAGGAAAGGGGAGTTCCCTGAATCCAAATTAAAATCCCCTGTTTCCCTTTTTTTCCAGTCTCTACTCTCTACTCTGCTAATTCTGGAGGACTCTACCCTCTAAAGTGGAAACTTAATTTTCAGAACTTCCTACAGCTAATACTCAAGCCTATCATTTGGTGCTCTCGTTGAGAGATGACAAACGAGGGAATGCAAACACGATACCGAGCCCTTGAAGAACAGGTCACACAACTTAAAGAATCAACAAAAAACTCCCTTGAAGACCTATGCCAAATTATAATACAACAACAACAAATTAACCAAAGTTCACAACAAACCCTCAAAAACTCTATAGCAGAGCTTGCTGCCAGAGTTACTATGATGGCACCCTCTTAGATTGGGTCCTCCACAAACCCGCCAGCCTCTACACCACTTACGCCCCAAAACACACCACCTATACAAGCTCAACTACTACCTTCTCAAAGCACAAGATCTATACGATGTGATATATCAACATTTGATAGATCCAACTCCTTAGATTGGATATTTCAAGCTGAAAAATATTTTTCTTTCTATGAAACCCCAGAGGAGCAGCGGATTGATATCGCCGGTTTCTATATGACTTACCAAGAACTCTCCTGGTTCCAATAGATGCACAAAAATCAACAATGATCTTCTTGGGCAGCTTTCACCCGAGCTATTAAAAGCAGGTTTGGCCCTTCCTCTTATATTAATCATCGAGCCACTTTATTCAAACTTACCCAAACAAGCTCTGTAGAGGCTTACCAATCAGCCTTTGAAAACATCTGTAACAGAGTCACCAACCTTCACCCAGATGCCATTTTAAATTGCTTCATCTTAGGTTTAAAACCAACCATTCAGAATGAGTTAGCTATTCATAAACCTTCTAACCTTCTTGATGCAATTGCTTTAGCCAAATTGATTGAAGATAAATTGCAGTCCTATAACCAAAAATCCATTTCATGGAAACCAACCAATTCACCAATACCCATATCTACACGCAACGAAACAAATATACGGCCAGACCCACGGCCTCCACTTTTACCCTCCCACTACCAAATCCATCAAACCCATCAAAGACCACCCTTCCTATCCGTCGTCTCACGACCGTCGAAATGCAAACCTGCCGTGCTCAAGGCTTCTGCTTCAGTTGCGATGAACGATTCAAGCCCGATCATCGGTGTCACACTCGCTCTTTTCTGTTATTGTTGATAGAGGAACCATCATAAAATTTCAAGAAGAAGAAATATTGGTGGAGGATATGGTGCCTAACGTAGAAACAACGAATTCAAGCCCCGAAATTTCTTTTCATACTTTAATTAGAACAATTGGCCCCCAAACCTTCAGACTCAGTGCTAAAATTAATAATCAAACCTTATCAGTATTGATTGACGTTGGGAGTACACATAATTATCTCCACCCACAGTTGGCTCACTTCCTTCATTTGGCTATTGAGAAGACAATGATGTTTTTGGTGGCTGTCGGCAATGGGGAACAGATTCCTAACGAAGGTCACTGTTTGAAAGTTAAATTCGAAATGCAGGGTGTTGAATTTGAAGCTGACTTTTATATACTGGATTTTTGTAGAGCTGATGCTGTTTTAGGGGTACAATGGCTGGAGAAGTTGGGGAAAATTATCATTGATCACAAGGCCCTAACTATAGAATTTACGTATAAAGCTTAGCCTATTAAACTTGAAGGAGCTCAAAACAGTCGGCCCCACCCCATTCCTATATCCTTTCACCAACAAACTACCTTAATAACTCGGTACTTTCGTTTAGAACTCAAACAAGACGATCAACCATTAGCCTAGAACATTCACCAGCATATGGATTCCACCCTTCCTCAAGAATTCTGAACACTACTAAACCAATATTCAACTGTATTTAGTATCCCAAAAGGCATTCCACCAAACAGACCCCTCAACCACAAAACCACTCTTCTCCCACAATCTACTCCTGTGAATGTTAAACCACACCGCTACCCCCCATTACCAAAAAAATGAAATCGAGAGATAAGTGCAAGAAATGCTTTAAGATCAGATTATACAACTTTCCACCAGTCCATTCTCATCACCCATCCTCTTGGTTCGCAAAAAAAATGGGACATGGCGATTTTGTGTCGATTATAGAGCTTTAAATGCCATCATTATGAAGGATCGATTTCCGATACCTACAATGGATGAATTACTATATGAATTACATGGGGCCATCATCTTTTCCAAGATTGATTTACGGAGTGGGTATTTTCAAATTCAGATCCACCCATCCGACATTCTAAAAACTACATTTCGAACACATGAAGGTCATTATGAGTTTCTTGTAATGCTTTTTGGGCTGTCCAATGCCCCCTCCATATTTCAAGCCACAATAAACTCTATTTTCAAACCTTATCTTCGTAAATTCATCATAGTTTTTTTTTACGACATTCTTGTTTACAGCCGATTCCATGAGGAACACCTTAATCATCTCAAAATTGTTCTCCAGCTGCTCCATCAAAACCAATTGTATGCTAAGTTGCCCAAGTGCAGTTTCGGCCAAGCTAAATTGGAATATCTCGACCATTTTATTTCAACCCAAGGAGTAAGTGTTGACCCGACCAAAATTTAAGCTGTCATAAATTGGCCTAAGCCAAAAACAGTTGCAGCTCTGAGGGGTTTCCTGGGACTCACGGGATATTACCGACGTTTTGTAAAGGGGTATGCCCAAATTACCATCCCTTTGATTGATTTGACTAAGAAGGACAGATTTCACTGGGGTGAAGTAGCTGACTTAGCCTTTGAGCATCTCAAACGTGCTCTGATTGAAATTCCTATCTTAGCCTTACTAGATTTTTCCAAAGACTTTGCAGTGGAAACGGATGCCTCTGGTCTCGCCGTGGGTGCAATTCTCTCCCAAAATCGACATCCAATTGCTGATTTCAGTAAGAAGTTGCCACTAAGACTTCAATCTGCATCTGCGTATAGTCGTGAGATGTATGCAATCACGGTAGCAGTTTGATGGTGGCGACCGTATCTCTTGGGCCGACCTTTCACCATATTCACTAATCATAAAAGCCTCAAGCAACTCCTTACACAAACTATACAGACACCAGAGCAGCAAACTTGGTTGACAAAGCTGTTAGGACTTGAATTTATAATTGAGCATAAGGCTGGAGTGGAAAATAGTGGACCCGATTCTCTTTCACGATAGACTAGCAAAGCACAAGGTAATTTGATGTCAATTTCAGTTACTACTAGCACTTTCTTAATTGAGATTCGAAATGCCCTTGCTTTGGATGACACGGTCCAATAAATTCTGCAATCAATTAAGAACGGTGTTTGCACAGATGATAATTTTTCTATTCAACAAGACTTACTTTATCATCAGGGCAGAATTTTTGTTCCTAATGGTATGAAGCTCAGAAAACACCTTCTAAACCTATTCCATGGCTCGGTGATTGGCGGGCATTCTGGGGAACAAAAGACTTATGCTCGATTATCAGCCAATTTTTATTGGCCACAAATGTGCCAGGAGGTACCGCAACATGTCCGAGAACGTCCAATTTGTCAGCAAAACAAACCAGAAAACTTTTGTTCCAAGTGGCTTTTGCAACCATTGCCCATACCATCAAAAGTCTGGGAAGACATTTCCATGGATTTCATTACTTCTTTACCACAATCAAACAGTAAGATAACTATTTGGGTCATTGTTGATAGATTATCCAAGTATGGTCATTTTTGTGCCTTGCCGGAGGGAGTTACGACACCGAAATTGGCTGGATATTTTATTCGCGAGTATATTCGACTCCATGGATTCCCTAGATCCATTATTACTGATCGTGACCCTCTGTTCGTTAGTGAATTTTGGCGAGAACTATTTAAATTGCAGGGAACGGAGTTACGGCCTAGCACTGCTTATCACCCGCAAACTGACGAGCAAACGAAAGTGGTCAATCGCTGTCTCGAGATATACTTGCGAGCATTTACTGGAGACTATCCAAATCAATGGTCTGCAACTTTACCATGGGCAGAATATTGGTACAATACCAGTACACACAGTTCTACAGGGTTTTCACCATTCCAAGTTGTTTATGGCAGGCCCTCACCACCTCTTGTAGGATACTCCAGCGAAGACACCCCTATTAATTCTTTAAACTCTGCACTATTGGATAGAGAAGCTCTATTGGCTACTGTCAAGCTGAACCTTCAGAGAGCACAGGAAAGAATACGCACTTAAGCAAATCGTCATCGTCGCGATAAGGAGTTTGAGATTGGTAACTGGGTTTATGTTAAGCTTCAACCTTATCGGCAGTCTTCTCTTGCTCACCGTCTAAGTAACAAGCTTGCCAAGAAGTATTATGGCCCTTACCAAATAGCTGCAAGAGTTGGAAAGGTTGCATATTGCCCATCATTACCACCAACTGTAGAACCTTATTCCAAACCTCTACGAATTTTGGACCAGCGAACTATCAAGACAAATAAGCAAAAAGCCCAACAAGTCTTAGTGCACTGGTCTAACACGACACCTGATAAAACTATATGGGAGAATTGGGAACCTTTCTACGCCATTTTTCCTCAGTTTAGCCTTGAGGACAAGGCTCATTTCCGTGAGGATGGTAATGCTACAACCACTGCATTACAGGTTGCTTAAGCTAGGCCTAAGAGATAGGCCAAAATTCCTTTCAAGCTTCAAGATTTTGTACAGGAATGATGGTGCAGCCGATTACAACACTTAGATACTCTTATTGTATTGAATTTGTTATTTCTCGTTATTACAATTATATTTTGATGTCCTGTCAAGTTTGTTAGAGAGAATATTATTTGTCTGAGAGAATATTGTGCTGGCAAGTGTGTGCTGTGAAAATGTTTTGTCTGTAGCTCTATAAGAGGAGTATTAAAGGTAATGAATGAACAAGGAAAAGGGAGTTCCCAGAATCCAAATTAAAATCCCCTGTTTCCTTTTTTTTCCAGTCTCTACTCTCTACTCTGTTAATTCTGGAGGACTCCACCCTCTAACATGCAAATAGTGGCGGTTGACTGTACTGTGCAAATAGTGGCGGTTGACTGTACTGTGTAAATAGTGGCTGATGACGTGGCGAAATCCTGAGCGTCCAAACTGTTTTTAATCCGATGGCCATGATTTACTCGATGTAACTATAAAAAGGGGGCCTCCCCCCCTTAATTTAGGACCTCTGAATCCATTTTTGGGATTCATTTTCTGTAATTCTCTCTCTATCTTGTACTTTCTATGTATTTTAATAAATTCCCATTTTGCCCCTAGTTCAACTATGAGTGGCTAATTTTCTTTCAAGCTTGGGTTGAAAGTGAAGTCTCAACATGTGTCATGGGCTTGATTTGGTAAATTTATTTTCTCTTCCCATCTAGTTTTTGTGGATGTTTTGACTTCTCGTCGACAAATAATACTAATCTTATCTAGTACTGCCTTGGTTTCACCGGCTCCCTAGTATAAGGTTATTATTATTTGGCACGATAAGCCCTTAGCACCATATTTGTTAGAGCGTGGTTCATGAGGTGTGGATTTCCCTCTCATGATTTAATTGGTATTAATATGGAATATTTAGCCCATGATGCATGTTGATACGGATCCAGATACCCAAGTACGTCATCTCAATAGATTTATCTTCAATTTATTATTGCCATTTAAATTCCAATTTTAGAATTTATTCTCGTCATTTTAATTTAAGTTTTAGGATAATCAAACTCATTTTCATCAATCCAACCACCCATTTACAGAATTAATTCTATAAATAATTAAAATCCACCTCCTCGTGGGATCGACACTCACACCATTAAGCTATACTACAACAGATTCGTGCGCTTGCGAGTTCAATAAAATTTGCACAACAAGTTTTTGGCGCCGTTGCCGGGGAGGTAAGTAATTTTAATTCATAGAATTAATTTTTGTGAATATTTCCATTTAATTTTCTTTTGTATTTTTTTTAAAAAAAAGTGAATCTACACTTAGAGGTTAGTATTTCTTTTCTTTTTCTCTACTTTAAATTCTGCAATTTAATTTTCAAGTTAATTGTTATTTCTTCTTTGTCATTTTTATTTATCTTATTAATTTATTTTTAGTTAGTTTATTTCACGTATTTGTTCTTGTGTTTTTATAGTAAGTTTGTAATAGCGCAACAAGGTTAGTATTGTAATTTCTCCTTCTTTATTTGTTTTGCTCTTATTTTTATTTTTATTTTATTTGTTTTGTTTTCCATTTATTCTTGTATTTCTTGTATGCATGGTCGTAGGTCATTATTACCCAATCTTGAACCTATAGACCTTGAATTAGAGAAAACACTTCGCACACACAAAAACATTAAAAACAAAATGGATTTACAAGCACCACAGAAGAGGCCATTTAAGGACTACTTTAGTCCCTTAGCTAATTTGAGCACATCATGCATACGGTACCCAAATGTAGCTGCTAGGAGTTTTGAATTAAAACCTAGTGTGCTAAATTGTCTCCCCACGTTCTATGGCCTAGAAAATGAGGACCCATACAATCATTTGAATGATTTTCATGCAATTTGTCAAACATTTAAATATGAGAATTTTTCAGATGATGATGTAAAACTTAGATTATTCCCATTTTCTTTAAAGGATAGAGCTCGTTCATGGCTTAATACATTACCTGCTAATAGTATTGCATCATGGGAACAAATGGTTACAAAATTTTTAAATAAATATTTCCCAGTTCATAAAACAAATGCTATTCGCAGGGAGATCTCAGAGTTTACCCAGAGAGATGACGAGCAGTTTTTCGAAACATGGGAGCGATTCAATGGGCTACTCTTGAAGTGTCCACATCATGGGTACGAGAAATGGCACCAATGCCAATACTTTTTAGAGGGCTTATTACCAAATGTGCAAGAATGGCTAATGGCGACAAGTGGAGGAGAGCTAATGTCAAAAAGTGCATCAGAGATTTGGGAATTCTTCCAGCGACAAGCAGATAATTCCCAACAACGGAGTCGATCACTCAGGAATACTCGAAGGGTTAAAGGAGTAAATGAGGTTCAAATTGGCGAGTCCATGTCAGGAATCAAAGAAGTCAAGGAGATGGTTGAAGGTCTTGCTCGACAAATAGCATCATTATCGACTGCTAAATCAACAGAGCCACATGACCTTGACTCATATCCAGATCAAGCCAATGCCATAGGAGTAATGAGAAAACCATCAAATTACAACCCATACTCCAACACTTATAACCCTGGATGGAGAGACCACTCCAATTTTTCATGGTCTCAAGGATTCCAACAAAATGGACCAGCAGCTCCAGCTCCACCAATGCAACCAATTGCTCAAAATCCTCAAGCCTCTCAGCCACCATTCAGACCATACAATCAGAATCAGAACCAGAACTACTCTCAACCTAGACCATGGGAGGATGCATTCCAGAATCTTAGGAATGTTACTCACTCCACGATTGAGCAACAGAACCGCACCATTGATGGACTACGCAACGAATTGAGAGCGGGCTTCAACTCACAAGCTCAATCAGTTTCAAGCTTGGAGAAGATGGTGGGACAACTTGCTTCTTCAGTTCAGACCTTGGCAATGACTGTTGAGAAAGGTAAGTTTCCAAGTCAACCAGTGCCTAACCCTAAAGGAGTGCATGAAGCAAGTACCAGTTCACCACAGCAGCATGGAGAGGTCAAAGCTGTCATGACCTTGCGAAAAGGAAAAGAAGTCGACAATAAAGTGGAAATGCCAGTGACAAAAGACAATCAAATTGTACCTGTGAACGTTGAGGACTCATCACCGGAGGAAAAAGAAGACACCAACCCACGAGAATATGTTCCAAAAGCTCCATTTCCTCAGAGGTTAGTGAAAGGAAAGAAAGGAAAATCTACAGGTGAGATTCTCGAAATTTTCAAACAGGTAAGTGTTAACATCCCACTACTTGATGCTATTAAACAAGTTCCATCTTATGCCAAGTTTCTTAAAGATCTGTGTACTAAAAAGAGAAATATGCATGTTCAAAAGAAGGCATTTTTAACAGAAAACATTAGTTCTATACTCCAACATAAAATTCCTTTAAAATGCAAAGATCCAGGTTCCCCCACTATCTCATGTAGTATAGGGAACCACACAATTGAGAATGCTTTGTTGGATTTAGGAGCTAGTGTAAATTTGTTGCCTTATTCAGTTTTTGTGAAACTTGGACTGGGAGAATTACACCCATCTCCAGTGGTGTTACAACTTGCAGATCGGTCCACGAAAATACCTCATGGTATTGTGGAGGACGTGCTTATCCAGGTAGACAAGTTTTATTTTCCTGTTGACTTCATTGTAATTGACACTCAACCAATACAGGATTCAAGAAAGCACATCCCCATTATCCTAGGCCGACCTTTCTTGGCAACTGCGGATGCTCATATTCAATGCAGAACTAGAAATATGCAGTTGTTCTTCAGCAACATGACTATGGAGCTGAACATCTTCAATATTGCCAAACAACCTCACAACACAGATGATGGAATTGTTGATGTGGACTTAATTGAAGCATTAGTTGATAACTCTTTTGTTTCAAACCTTAGTGATGATCCTTTACAAACATGTTTAACACACTTTGGTTTGGATTTTGATATTGACAGATCGGTCGATGAGGTCAACGCCCTACTTGACTCAGCACCATCTATGGACACTAATAAATGGAAGCCACGAGTTGAACAACTAGCGCCATCAGAGAAGAAACTCATTCCATCATCAGAATCACCACCGAAACTCCAGCTCAAACCATTGCCCAACACTTTGGAATATGCATTTTTGGGGGACGAAAGTACTTTACCGGTAATCATCTCATCATCCCTCAATGACGAACAAAAAGGTAAGTTGTTGGATGTTTTAAAAGAACACAAAGGAGCATTAGGATAGACCATAGCGGATATAAAAGGTATAAATCCAGTAGACTGCATGCATTACATTCACCTTGATGAAAATGCTAAATCTACTAGGGAAATGCAACGTCGGTTGAATCCTAATATGAAAGAAGTTGTTAGAACAGAAGTCCTTAAGCTATTAGACGCATGTATCATTTACCCAATTTCTGATAGTTCATGGGTCAGTCCTGTTCAAGTTGTCCCCAAAAAGTCAGGAGTCACTGTAGTTACGAATGCCGATAATGAATTGATACCAACTAGAGTAACTACAGGATGGCGCGTATGCATTGATTATAGAAAGTTGAATTCTGTCACACGTACCATTCATCGATCAAATGCTTGATAGGTTAGCAGGTCACGAATTTTATTGCTTTCTAGATGGCTACTCAGGATATAATCAGATTCCCATAGCACCAAAAGATCAAGAGAAGACCACTTTCACTTGCCCTTTTGGCACTTTTGCATATAGGAGAATGCCATTTGGATTATGTAATGCACCTGCTACATTTCAACGATGCATGTTAAGCATTTTTTCTGATATGGTTGAACGATTCCTTGAGGTCTTTATGGATGACTTTTCTGTCTTTGGTGATTCATTTAATCAATGTTTACGTCATCTAACACTAGTTCTGCAGAGAAGTATCGAAAAGAACTTGGTCTTAAATTGGGAAAAGTGTCATTTTATGGTAACACAAGGTATTGTTCTTAGTCACATCATTTCAAGCAAAGGTATTGAGGTTGACAAAGCCAAGGTGGATCTCATTTCTAATCTTCCTCCACCCAAAACAGTCAGAGAAGTAAGATCTTTCCTTGGGCATGCTGGTTTTTACAGACGTTTCATTAAAGATTTTAGCAAAGTTTCTAGACCCTTATGCAATTTACTTGCTAAGGATGCACCTTTTATCTTTAATGATTCATGTCTTGTGGCTTTTGAAAAATTAAAGCAATTGTTGACAACATCACCCATCATTTAGCCCCCAAACTGGAGCTTACCATTTGAGCTCATGTGTGATGCATCTGATTATGCAGTAGGAGCAGTATTAGGACAAAGAGTTGATCGAATTCCCCATGTTATTTATTATGCTAGTATGACATTGAATGATGCACAGTTGAACTATTCAACTACTGAAAAAGAAATGCTAGCAGTAGTGTTTGCATTGGAAAAATTTCGATCTTATCTCATTGGTTGTAAAATAATTGTGTTCACAGATCATGCTGCTCTGAAATATCTTCTCACGAAGAAAGATGCAAAAGCTAGACTAATTCGTTGGGTGTTACTTTTGCAGGAATTTGACTTGGAATTCAAAGATAAGAAAGGCACAGAAAATGTTGTAGCGGACCATCTCTCTCGTCTTCATTTTGACACAATTACAGAGCCACTAACATTGAATGAGTCCTTTCCAGATGAACAATTAATGAGTGTGGAAGTTTTACAGGCAAACTTCCAGAGCATTGGACTAAGCAAGACAAGGCCAAATTCTTTGCAGAAATAAAGAATTTCTTTTGGGATGACCCATATTTGTTCAAATATTGTGCAGACCAAATTGTCAGACGATGTGTCCCAGAAAATGAAATTCAGAATATCCTTTCATTCTGCCATGAACAAGCTTGTGGAGGCCATTTCAGTGCTAAGAAAACAGCGACTAAAGTTTTACAATGTGGTTTCTATTGGCCAATTATATTTCGAGACGCTTATACTTTTTGTTCTTCATGTGATAGGTGTCAACGAATGGGGAGCATTACACGAAGGAACATGATGCCACTAAATCCAATTTTAGTGGTTGAGATTTTTTACGTATGGGGTATCGACTTCATGGGACCCTTTCCCCCGTCTTTTGGCCATCAATACATCTTAGTAGCTGTTGATTACGTATCGAAATGGGTAGAAGCGATTCCATGCAGAACTAATGATCACAAAGTGGTGATAGGGTTTTTGAAAAGTAACATTGTTTCACGCTTTGGATTCCCTCGAGCGATAATCAGTGATGGTGGTGCCCACTTTTACAATAAAGCATTCAAAGCTCTTTTGACAAAGTATTCAATCACTCATAAAGTGGCGACCCCGTATCATCCGCAAACCAGTGGCCAAGTGGAGATCTCCAATCGAGAACTAAAGCACATATTAGAAAAGACGGTGAGGCCGGACAGAAAAGATTGGTCATTAAGACTTGATGACGCATTATGGGCATATAGAACGGCTTTCAAGACCCCGATTGGGATGTCACCCTATAGACTAGTGTATGGAAAAGCTTGCCACCTACCTGTGGAACTCGAGCATCGTGCATATTGGGCTATCAAGAAATTCAATTTTGACATGCATCAAGCCAGCTCAGAAAGAAGATTACAATTGGCAGAACTTGAAGAAATTCGTAATGACGCGTATGAAAATGCCAAAATTTACAAGCAACGAATGAAAGTCTTCCATGATAAGCATATTATGAGAAAATCTTTCACTCCAGGTCAGAAAGTACTTTTATTCAACTCTCGCTTGCACCTATTCCCAGGTAAGTTACGCTCTCGATGGTCTGGTCCATTTATTGTTCATACTGTTTTTCCACATGGGGCAATTGAAATTAAAGACCCAAAAAACGGTGTCACATTTAAAGTTAATGGTCAAAGATTAAAGCCATATCTAGAGTACCAACCACATGGAGAAGACACCGAAATAAATTTGAGTGACCCACCAGATTTGAATTGATTTTTTCTTTTCGGTGGTTTGATTTTTCTTTCTTTATTTATTTTTATTCTTTTGCTAATTGAATTTATTTTTGCATAAGTGTGTTTCTTTTGTCATTAACTTTTCTTTTATCATTGTTAATAATGAGTGCCACACGAAGATCGTTCCTCCTGAACATGCTTAAACCACTTCAACGTATCAAAACTCATCTCAAAAGGCAGATTCATTCTTGTAAAACACATCGCATTTGGGCTCTACAACCACCAGAGTTAGTAGCCTACGTTGAGGATTTAGAAGGCCAACTTAGAAATATTGAGAGAGGTGTTTTCGACATCCAGTTGGAGCTTGAGGTAAATTCAATAAGAGGACGATTTTAATTTTCTTTGTGTGTTTCAATTTGTTTTTTTGTTTGTGTGCTTTAGTTTGTTACCCCGGTGAAGTGGCGGATAACGGTACTCCGTGACAATCAAGTCGGTTACTTCAGTTTCCCATAATAACTGATATTCTGAGGTGAAAGAATGGACAGAACCGAGATTCTAGCGAAGCTCCACAAGCGATTCCCTTCACTCCCTCAGATGCCCTCCTTACGATCTACAAAACTCGGTCCGAACGCATGCGACTGCTCATGAGGAATAACATACCTGCTGACATCCGTTGGTTAATTGAAGCAAAAGTACGATTGGCAGGTGAGTTACCTCCAAAATTTATTGCATACATGCCTGGTTGTGGGAAAGGAAACTATGCAAGAAAACGACGAGCTCGAAGAATTTCTGTTGCTTGTCATAAGTGTGCCAGAATGAATTGCAATAAAAACCGATGTTCTTTAAGAATGGTATCTGATAACAGGGAAGATAAAATTCAATTCATTAGGGATGGCTTGAATAATGAGTCATTGGATGATATCCTTTTGTCTCTTGAAACGCATCCCAGTGGATATGTGCAAGGAGCGATTCTCCAGTTATGGTCATTATTCCAGAAAGAACATGCACGATATAGTCTCGGGAATCTGACTATAAAAGACCCTGTTTGCCAGTTTATAAGAAAATTGGATGGGAAGCCTATCCTCGACCCATAGAGGGCGTTCAAGCCGTTTCTGGACGTAAAACCAGAGGAAGATGTGAGCCACAGTCGCAACTACCTGTAAATATCCTTTTACTTTACTGTTATTTTATTTTATTTCACTGTTGCTTTATCAGTGTATTATTGTCTTTAATAATTTTCTTACTGTTTGTTTTTACTGTTTGCTTTTTGACTATCGAGCCATGTGCTTTACGCGTTTTTGACATTGACCCGCCACCTCATACACAGTTGTGATCCATTGTCACCAAGAATCTTAAATATGGCTTTTTGTTAAGCACTCACAAATTATTTTTGAGAAATATCCCAATGGCAGCTACTCCCAATAGACAATTCAAGAACATTTGTGTACTTTCTGGATTTACCTATGGCAAACATAAAGAGTTCGTTGATGTAGCCATAGATCTTGGTCGAAACATAGCAGAGAGAAAATTACACTTAGTGTATGGAGGAGGTAACCGAGGGTTATCAAAATTGGTCTCAGAAGCTGCTCTTGTCAGAGGAAGCCAAGTGTTAGGCATCATCCCTAGAGTCCTAAAACCTTTGGGCAGTGTGTCTGACTCCACGACTGGAGAAGAATTAGTCGTCTCAGGTATGCAAGAACGGATAACTGAAATGCTCGATCATGCTGATGCTTTTATTTTCCTGCCAGGAGATCTTGCAACACTAGAGGCACTTATCACACTAGCATCTTGGGCCCAACTGCACATTCACCAGAAACCCATCGGTTTGTTAAATGTCAATAATTTTTATGATGGCTTTATCGCATTTCTTAACCATGCAATAAAAAACTACTTTATTCCTTCCAGTGCGAAAAAACTTTTTATTTGTGCTCACACTGCTAATGAGCTACTTGACATGTTACAAGCTTATAAACCAGAGCCAGACCCCTGGAGCTTTGTGTTGGAGCGTTCAAATGATGATGGTACCAATAGCCGCAGTAAGAAGTACAAATTAGATTTAACTCTTCGCCTGTAAATATTTTCTTCTGTATTGCACCAACCAGGTGATGTCTTCTAAACTCTACTTCTTTTCTTTAAAACATTGAGGACAATGTTTCGTTCTGGTTGGGGGGAGGGAATAATGGACAATTGTGGAATCTTGGTTAAGTTTTTACTAATTTTTTGTTGTAGAAACTAACTGTTGCTAACTTTTTGTGTTGAAGATGGCTGAATATAGAGTGTAGTGACTCTAGAAACGCATCTTCATCGTTTGAAAAAAAATAATAATAATAATAAAAGAAATTAAAAAAAAAATTCAGATATTTTCTTTTTCTTTGTTTGATGTTCATTTTTCTTTTTCTTTTTTAATTTCTCCTTTATAAATATACATTTTCAAACAAAAATTTTTTGAGTCAAAGATGGCTGAATATAGAGTGTAGTGCCTCTAGAAACGCATCTTCTTAAAAAAAAAATTCATTTTCTATCATTTTCTAATTAATTTTTCTGCATCATTTTCACATTTCTGCATGCATATTTTCTTTTTACGTTTAGAATAGGTTGGGAGGTAGGGTGTTGTTTAAAAAAAAAATTTTTTTTTTGATTTGTTTTAACATTGGATAACATGATGATTTCAAATTTTAGTATTTGTATTATCTTTAGTCTGAAGTGATGTTACACTATGTTTGCTACTCTACATGTTAATGTCGGAGACAAAAATGAGTTGCTTGAAGAAATGAACATGTCATAATAAATACCAAGTGAGTTTTTGAGCCTATTATTTTTCTTGGAGAGTAACCCTTTTGCCCATTCTTTATATAACTTAGCAGTTTATTATTGTACACGATCTCTAGATTGCTTTTGAGTTAACCCTAAAAAAAATAAATAAATAAATAAAAAATGAAAAAAAAGAGTGTGTTGTTACATTTGGAAGCCCATTTAATTAGTAGATATAGAAGATTATTTAGAGTCCTAAAAGATGATGGAAAGGCCCTCTTTGATCCGTTTGAGCCTTTGTAGCCATCCCTTTTATGAATATCCATAGTTAGCCCTTTTGAGCCTTTAAAAAAAATTTTTTTTCTTTCTCAACTTATTATCTTGACCCACTCCGATTTGGAGTATTACCCAATATCTTACAAGATCCATCACCTTTTTATGTTTGAGAAAACTGTAAATAAATATTTTGTATATTAAAGTTATGCTTAGTTCAAAAAAAAAAAGAGAAACAAAAATTGTTGCTTCAAAAAAAAACAACAATAATAGGTGAAATCCACCTTGCAACTTTAAAAAAAAAAAAAACTTCTATGCATTTTTCTCAAACATACATTGTCTTCCTTATTTCCCTTCTTTGTTAGCTATGTCCCTAGCCTACGTTACGTCCTAATAAAAGTCCTTCTTAATTTTAGGGAACTATAATCTGAAGTAGAAGCTAGTTATATGGGCTAAAAAGATGTAGTGATGCATAAAAAAAATAAAAAATAATAATAATAAATAAAATGGGTTGACTAGCATTTTTATTTGACTGGAGATCGTATTATTTCTAAGTTAAGGGCATATTTCTTTTTGGTGAGAGCATGTGAGACCACTTCTTATTATTTTCTCTCAATTACCATTCATTGGAGTGACTATTTTTATTTGGGTTTAATTTCTTTGTGAGAGTGTCACTACTTCCAGTGAGATTTTGGGGTTTAACATGTCATTCTTAAAGGTAGCTACAACAAAGTCTACTGGGCTGATTCATGTGGATGGTTGATGTGGGTGTGATGTTTCTTTAAACTTGAGATAATGCTTATACTTTTATTTGATTGTTATCATTAATCTGATTGAATAAAAAGAGGTTTAAAAAAAAAATCATTTTCTGAATTTCTGTTTTCGCTTTATTTGCTAGGGACTAGCAATAAGCTAGTTTGGGGGTGTGTTGAGTGTTAGAAAGTGCATATTTATAAAGGAGAAATCGTTATTTTATATATCAAGTATTGCTAACAACCGTTACTTTTATGTGTTTAAATTTCTTGTACTTTAATTATGTGTGTTTTATTTTAATTAAGTATTTGATGTATTTTAGGGGGCATCATAGTCATTTCACAATAAACGAGAGATCAAATGGCAAAACGGACATCATTTTTGAACTCAGGACGGTCGAAAACCTTAGGAGGAGTATAAAAGGAAAAATGACACTGTTCACATATACGGTACTATTCACATATACGGGTACTGTTGGCGTTACTGTGCAAATAGTGGCGGTTGACTGTACTGTGCAAATAGTGGCGGTTGACTGTACTGTGTAAATAGTGGCTGATGACGTGGCGAAATCCTGAGCGTCCAAACTGTTTTTAATCCGATGGCCATGATTTACTCGATGTAACTATAAAAAGGGGGCCTCCCCCCCCTAATTTAGGACCTCTGAATCCATTTTTGGGATTTATTTTCTGTAATTCTCTCTCTATCTTGTACTTTCTATGTATTTTAATAAATTCCCATTTTGCCCCTAGTTCAACTATGAGTGGCTAATTTTCTTTCAAGCTTGGGTTGAAGGTGAAGTCTCAACATGTGTCATGGGCTTGATTTGGTAAATTTATTTTCTCTTCCCCTCTAGTTTTTGTGGATGTTTTGACTTCTCGTCGACAAATAATACTAATCTTATCTAGTACTGCCTTGGTTTCACCGGCTCCCTAGTATAAGGTTATTATTATTTGGCACGATAAGCCCTTAGCACCATATTTGTTAGAGCGTGGTTCATGAGGTGTGGATTTCCCTCTCATGATTTAATTGGTATTAATATGGAATATTTAGCCCATGATGCATGTTGATACGGATCCAGATACCCAAGTACGTCATCTCAATAGATTTATCTTCAATTTATTATTGCCATTTAAATTCCAATTTTAGAATTTATTCTCGTCATTTTAATTTAAGTTTTAGGATAATCAAAATCATTTTCATCAATCCAACCACCCATTTACAGAATTAATTCTATAAATAATTAAAATCCACCTCCTCGTGGGATCGACACTCGCACCATTAAGCTATACTACAACAGATTCGTGCGCTTGCGAGTTCAATAAAATTTGCACAACACAGATAGCCTTATCCTAGAAAGAAGGAAATTGACATAAAATAAAAAGAAGGAAGTAGATGTAATCGTTTGTTAATAATTAGCATTCAACAAACTCCTCTTAAATAGATTGAGTCACAATGACATATAACATGACATCACACACTCATATTGAATTAATATATTTATCATTTTTATTAAATCATGATTTCGATTTTTCTAGCAACTGATAATTATTACGAAAGTAAGTACAAATGCAACATAAAAGAACTGATTAATTAGCAAAATCATTTGCATCCTCCTGGAGGGCATGGATAGATACTGTCATTTTGAGCATTCTTAGTCTTCTTGGTCGAGCACTCTTCACTTGTAAGCCTTGAACGATAGACACGGCAAGGTGATGCTGTAGGATTAGGAGAAAGTTAAGCATCTGTGTAGATCCACGATCAGTATTTAGTGGCTGAAATAAACATGCTTTTTAGTGTTTCCTGTACAAGTAAAGCCAAGATGATGAAACTGAGACTTTTTGACATTTTTTCATTTCTTGATAAAATTATAAATAACTTAACTAGAATTAAAATAGATGTATAAAGCTCTATATATATGATTAAATATTTGGAAAGAAGTTCTAATGACTTTAATGGGATTGAAGATTCTAAAGGGTGATGTTTGGTTGGGATTGGAAAGAAAGAATGGGGGAGATGAAAGTAATTAAAATTCTATTTTTATTTATATTGTTTGGTTGCACAAAATATATAAGAATTTGATTTTCATTAGATTTTTTTTGAAGATAAATTCATTAAATAAACTCTATTACAAATAATTCAATAACCAACGAGGTGGAACAACACTCCACTCGCTAGGACCTGACAAAGAACCCCCCACCCTAGCAACTCTATGGGCAGCAACGTTCGCAGATCGACAGAAAAAAGAGAATTGCACTTCTCCCAATTCCTGAGCTAATAAACGGCATTCCTCAATGATGAGGCCAAAACCATTGGGACTCGAAAGATTCTTAGTTAAAGCCTTAAACACCTACAGACAGTCCACTTCAATTATCACACGAGGCAGGTCTAAACATTTCAACCAGCTAAGAGCTTCCCTAACACCAAGCGCCTCTGCTTCTCTAGCCCCAAAACTTCCTACAGAGCAATCATATTTTGCAGCCAAGAAAGAGCCCTCAAAGTTACGAACCACACACCCAAAGCTAATCCTCGACTGAGATGGGAATACAACAACATCAACGTTACATTTAACCCATCCATTATAAGGTCTTTCCCAGCACACAGCCCTATGACTAAAACTACTCATAATTGCATCATCAAACAAAACCGGTTTCCTCCAATATTGCCACTAGTAAAGAAGGTGGCCAGCTGAGTTAAGAATTTGATAAACCCGCCCACACCTGCTGTTCCACACTCTATCATTACGCTAAACCCAAATCCTCCAGCAAACCATAGTTGCAAGCTCACACTCATCTTTGTTGCAATGGTTAAATAAAATGCCCAGCCATTCCATAAATGAAGAAGTCTGACCAATGTATCCTATCGGATAAGCAATCCAGCAAGCTTTGGCAAATCCACAGTCCACCAAACTATGAATTATAGATTCATTACAGGTATTACAGACAACGCAAAGAGGCAATACCTGAACTTTATGCCGAAGTAGGTTATCATATGTAGGTAGCACATTCGTAGTAGCCCACAAAAGGAAATTCTTCACTTTACTCGGCACATCCAATTTCCACAAGCGTCTCTAGAAACTCAATGAAGAATTATTCGCATCATAAGTCATCATCTTATAACAACTATGCACTGAAAATACACCCCCTGGATCCGCCAACCAGTGCCATAAATTATGATCCCTACGACTACTAAGGGGAATTTCCAGGATATCTTTATCCCTGGTATTAAATAAATTAGTTACAACATCATAATCCCACCGATGCTCATCAACCACCATCAAACTGCACACTGGAGCCATCACAATGTCCTCAGGCAGCTCAGAGGTAATGAATCTATCCTCAAGGTCAGGAAGCCACAGATCTTTCCCAATGATAACCTACTGTCCACTTCCAATTTGAATTCTGCTACCCTTTATAACCACATCCTTCGCAGCCATTATGAAGCGCCAAATAAAGCTCGAATTAAATCCCAATTTAGCATCAAAGACTAAGGATCGAGGGAAATACCGAGCCTTAAGCACCTTTGCCACAAGAGAAGTTGGGCTTGTCAACAATTTCCACACTTGTTTGCCCAACATTGCAACATTGAAAATATGAATTTGCTTGAAACCTAGCCCCCCAAAATCCTTCGGTTTGCACATGTGTTCCCATTTCATCCACTTAATTCCACCTCCACCATTACGTTGCCTACCCTACCAAAATGAATTCATCATTATCTCCAATTCCTTGCAAAAATCAAGCAGAAGAAGGTAGACATTCATCACATAGTTAGGCATTGCTTGAGCTACTATTTTCAGCAAGACTTCTTTTCTGACTCTAGATAACATCCTTATATTCTATCATTAAAGCTTCTACCAAACTTTATCTCTAATGCTTTGAAACACAGATCTCTTATTTCGACCAATGCAGGAGGGCAGCCCCAAGTAAGCACCATGGTCAGAGGTAACATTAACAGCCAACTCCCTACACACTTGACTAGCCACATCAACATGCACATAAGCAGTAAACGAAATCGAAGATTTGTTGAAATTTACCTTTTGCCCAGAAGCACGACTATATGCAGCTAAGATATTCCTCATTAGAACTGATTCCTGTTGGTTTGCTTGGAAAAACATGAAGGAATCATCGGCAAAAAATAAATGGGACACCATAAGAGCACTTCTAGCAACCTTCACACCATGAATCAAACCAGCCTTTTTGTTCACTCGAATCAGGGAGCTCAACCCTTCAGCACATAAAATGAACAAGTACGGGGATAATGAATCACTTTGACATAGTCCTCTACTAGATATAATCGGCCCTATTTCCTTACCATTCCGAAGCACGTTGTATTGGGCTGTTGAAACATAAAGCATTATCAAGTCTACCCATTTTTCAGCAAACTCCAATTTTAGCATTATATCTTGGAGAAACTTCCACTCGATGCGGTCATATGCCTTAGACATATCTATTTTAAGGGCCGCATAGCCATGCTTACCTTGTCTTTTTCTCTTCAAAAAATGGAGAATTTCTGCCGAGATAATTATATTATCAGTGATTGCTCTGCCTAGAATAAAAGCACTTTGGACCTAAACAACAGTCGAATCAAGCACTGCCCTCATCCTATTGACAAGCATTTTAGATATGATCTTGTACAGCACATTACACAGCGAAATGGGCCGCATATCAGTTAAGGTCTCAGGCTGCTGCTTTTTCAGGATCAAAATAATAGATGTATCATTAAGTCCCACTGGAAAAGAACAACTATTAATGAAATTTAAGCAAGTTTGCACCACATCCTCACCAACAATGTGCCAAAAGTTTTTATAAAAGGCAGGATTCATACCATCAAGCCCTGGAGATCTATCCGGGTGCATATCAATCAAGGCATCTTTAAGTTCAACAGTTGAGAATGGAGCCAAGAGCATCATGTTCTGATCCTTGGTGATGTTCTTCTCTACACATCTTAAAACCTCATCACTGCTGCAACCTTCAGTCTAAAATAACATGTTAAAATAATCCACAATCATCCCGTCAATCTCCTCTTGATTAGGGCACCAAATTCCTTGTCTATTTCGTAATTTTTCAAAAGAGTTCCTACGCATCCTTTATGATGCCGTAATGTGAAAAAACCGCAAATTACTATCTCCCTCTTTAAGCCAAAGGGATTTTGCTTTCTGCTTATAGAATACTCCATGGCTATAGAGGAGAGAATTATATCGGTTCCTGGCTTTTACAAACTCCGCCACACTACCTTGGTCACACCGCCCCCTTAACCGAGCCATAAGACTCTTACAGTCAGAGATACGCTTACGAAATCACGAACCAAATGACCCCCCTACTGGAGGCTAGAACTCTGTCTAATCTCTCTTTCACCTAATTCTCTGCCTCGGGACCTCTCCCAAGTAAATTGATATCCTTCCATTCCAACATCCAGCAAACCACTATCAGAAATCTCCTTCTTAAATCCCTGCAATTTCCATTAAGGATGCTCAAGTCTACGTCATTTCTCACTTGCTGCCAATAAATTGTTAAAGTCCCCAAGATAAACCCATGGGGCAGTTGAGGAAGAAGAAAGAAATAAGAGTAAATCCTACAATTGACGCCGACAACTTGATTCCGAGACGCCATAAAATCCCGTTAGCCTCCAATCCCCCAACCCAACTACCACCATATGAACATCAATAAAACTCCTTGCGTAATGCAGTAGTGAGACATTTGTATTGGCATCCCAAAGAAGAGCAATTCCCCCACTACGGCCCACACAATCAACCACAAAAAGCCAATCAAACCCCAACTTCCTCTTAATACTTTCTAATTTATCTTTACCACATAATGTTTCCGTAAGAAAAATAATAGCAAGCTTTTTACATCTGACCAGATCAATCAAAACTTGAACTGTTTGTGGGTGGCCTAGCCCACGACAGTTCCAACTTAACATACTCATTGTTCTCGGTGGGCCTTGATCACAGGACCAACCGTTTGCCCATTTTTCCATCTACAGTAATATCCATCTTCTGGGAAGCTACCATATCCTCAAAGTTCACAGTGCTCCGAAGCCCACCTTGAGATCTTCTTCTCTTTGGCTCATTAAGAATTAGTCCAGCATCCCTTTCCTCATAAAAAATCTCTTCCCCGCCCAAATCATTAATGATTCCCATCGTTGACTTCGCATTGATATGCAAATGGCTCCTGGTTGTTATCAAGTTGTTGCTTTCCTTATTGATCCCCTCGGCCTCCATATTGGTATTACAATCCCTTGTATTACGCCTATTCTCTCTAGATTTTGCGTTAATGACCATATCAACTACCATTGCACCAGCAAACTTCTCGCTGTTTCTTTTCCAGTTATTATTCTCTTATGACATCGTTGATCTCAACCAATTTTCCCTGGAATTCATCTGGCTCCTCTTGCTCGGTGCTTTCAGCCAGTGACCATAAACCTTCACAATCTCACTCGATGAGCAATCATACACCTTCGGACATTGTTTCTCTGTGTGCCCCAATATTCCACAAATGAAATAGAAAATATTCAATCGTTCATATTTAAAGTCAATCCAGATCCAATCACCACCTTCTTTTTTGAGTTTCATCCTACGCTTAAGGGGCTTCCTAACATCAATGGATACCCGAATGCACATATAGGTTCTCCAAACGCCCATGAAATTATGCTCGTTGGAGCCCAAGAAAATGCCAACATAATCTGTGATATTCTTCAGAATTTTTTAATACATGAAACCAATGGGTAGGTTGTATATTTGGATCTAGAAATCTGCAAGAAATAGGGGAACATTCTGTGGCTGTTCATCCTTATTCAGCCTTTTAACCAGTAGAATGTGCTGATCAAAAGTCCACGGTCCTGACTCCAATACTCGCTTTATATCAATCTCATGGAAAAATTGAAATAAAAACAGCGTAGGCGATAAATCCGTGATACATACACCCTTTCCTGGCCGCCAAAGAGAAGCCATTATGTTCTTCATAACAGCAAAATTAATCACCTTCTCGGTCAGAAATCTGCCCACCAAACAACATCAGTAGTCGATGTTAACCCTATTCCCATCCTCAATGTCCTCTCCCTCAATAATCAACCCATCATCCTCTTCGTCTTCAAGGGACATACTGGCATATCCGTTCTCCATATCAAAATCCGATTGCCTCTCATTGTTGGCCATCGCAATGTAGGAATATCAAGTAAAACACTTACCAATAAACTTGCCCTAAAGACAAGACATACTGCACATTCTTTATAAAATTGTTATGTCGTCTTTGGTTTGATTGTTGATTTTCATTAGATTTTAATATTCCTTATAATGTAGAATTTGAATTCCACTCCAAAGAGTGAAGAATTTAAATTCCTCTTATATTGAAAACCCAAGCTTTCAAAATTGTATTTCAACATTTTAACTTGTTTAATGTTATTAATAGTCATTATTTATAATTTTATTTTATTTATTTAATATTATAAATAATTTTATATTAATTAAATTTAATGAATGGTTTAAAAATTTAATAAATAAATAAACTTATTTATTTATTTAGTATGAAAATATATAAATATAAATTAACTATCGCCGGAAGCTGCCGAAATTTCACCAGAAAAGAGTTGACTTCCTTTGACATGTGTTGACTTTGTTGACCGGTGCTGACTTATGTTGACCGACGTTGACTTATGTTGATCGGCTTTTATTTATATTAAATTATATTAAATAGTTTAGTATATTAAATATTTTATATTAAATATAAATCATGAATTGTTTTAGAACTTTTTGAAATTAAAAAAGTTTGGTATTAATATTAAATTATATTTTATTACTAATATAGATAATTTAGTATCTAAGGAAAATGATAAATTTGTCCAAAAAAAATTGTAATTCCTTTCCCTATCAAATTTTATGTCAAACCAAATAATGAAATTTAATTTCACTATTCTCTTCCACTCATTTCTTCTCCTTTCCCCTCCATTTTACTCTTTTCCTCTCCTCCCCTTTCTTAAAACCAAACACCACCTAAAAGAGCATTAAATAAATTATGATGCACTTATTTTGTATTAAGTATTGATTCTTAAAACCTTTCTGCGTTATGATGGTAGTTACAACATACATCCAATTAGTCACCGGTTCGGCGATATCGCAAATTCACCTAAATCAACGACAAAACAAATGTTTTACGTAAATTGGTATGCACTACCAGATATTCATCTCCATTTGCATTCCCATTTAGAAAAAAAGACCATCTCCATTAAGCTTGGCAAAAAAACCCGCCCGGACCGGACCCAGACAATCCGGTCCGGGTAAAACCCGGACCGCATGCATATAAAATCCGGGTCCGGGTTTGAAATTCTCAAGCCCGGGTATTTCCGGGTCTGGGTCCGGGTCCGGGTTCAATAAAAAAAACCCGGAACCCGGACCGGACCCGGTTTTTTAATAAATTTTATAAAATAAATATATTATGTATAAATATATAATTATGAATTTATGATATGTTGGATGTTATTTAAATTTATTGTGTGATTATTGTATTGTTGGAATTTTATTTATTTATTTTATATATAGATTAAATGAGTTTAAATTAGAAATTGGATGAATTTAGGTATTAGAAAGTAGATTGAAATAATTTTTATTTATCATTTGTGCAAAATTTGTATTGTTAGTGTGTTATATATTTGTATTTGACCATTTTATTTTCTAAAGTTTCAAATTGAATGAGTTTATTTGATTATTTTCTTTTTTAAAATTTATATTGTTAGAGAAATGAAAGAAAAATTAAAGAAAAAAATTGAAAAAAAATTAAAATTATCACATCCGGGTTTTAAAAACCCGGATCAAAAAGTTCAAGCCCGGACCGTACCCGGAAATCCGGGTTTTAACCCGGGTCCGGGTTTTTATTTCTCTCATCCGGGTCCGGTCCGGGCAACACCAAAACCCGGACCGGATTTTGCGCCTAATCTCCATTTCCTTTTTTGCATGAAGTTCCACATCCATTTCCACTAGCTATTCACTAAGCCGGCCTTGAATTCCATTACCATGACCAAATCAGAAAATTCCAAGTCCCCATTGACTTCAAAAAGGCTGCCAATTCCTTCAGCTTCATGCCCGTTTCTGCCGCGGGCGTCACCAAATAAAACCTCAAATAAATCACCAGCGAAATCCAGACCACCATTTTCACATGCATTGTCAATACCTGTCACTACCGACCTGTAATTAATTCTTTATTATAAGATTCTTAGCTTCATCTTCGCCAAAAGAGCTGCTGAAAAGCTTTTTCACCACCATTGCATTCACCATTGCCAACAAGAAGCTCAGCATCAAAACCACATGGAGGGTAACATGCGGTTGGAATTATAACAACCCTAATAAAAAAAATCTCTTGCCTTCTCATTTGTACCAAAAACACCCTAAGCATATCAGCATTGCAACTCTTAACAACATACTTGATTTACTCAGAGACCTACAACATTTCACATCTCATGAAAAATACAAAATTTCTTTATTAACTTTGCCGGCATAGCTGTATATTGTGCAAGAAATGCAGTAAGAACATAGTTTAGCTCTTATCCAGTCTTTTAAGCTAATTAAACCAAGCAAGAAAATAACATGGACGCACATTATCCTGAGTTCCCTTGAAAACAAGAACGTTCAACCTACGAAAATTGAACAAAAGATCGACAACTGAAAATTTACTTATTTTTATTTTGCTTTATCCTCTTCGTTCATTTTCTTCTCCCACTTATCCCTCTTGTAGTCCAACAAAATTTCAGGCATTTTCTCTACCAATTTGGCTGTGTTTGTTCTTTTTTTCCGCAGCTATTCTATCAACCTTGTCCCTTTTGTCTCGGTTTTCATTTCTTTCATCTCCGGATCATAGGGCCAAATAGCCAATCTTGCCTTGCCGTTGCGGAGTCTGGCTCTACGATAAGCACTGATGCCAGGCGACTTCCATGCCTCTTATCTCCCAGTAACCCGCACATCCTTAGTAATAGTTCATCTTTGTACTTTGCCAACTTCTCCGGCCACTCATACTCTGAAACAGCGTTCGCCTCAGAACTTGCTGCTTTCCCCACCATTAACCTTCTCCTGACAATGTTTAAGGGCAAGGAAAAGGCGCATGTGCGAGTCAGCTTGATATACCATAAACTAAATGTTGGTTATTTGCTTGAATAACTTGTGTCAAGGAACAAAAAAAACCAGAAAAATAAAAGAAAACAGAGCACGTATGACAGAGGAGAGAAGAAAGATCTATTTATTTTTATTTGTATACACCCTTAATCTTACAATTGAGACATATATATACTAGCTTCAATCCTTTGACAATAAGGAACTTATCTATTCTGACTTAATATTAAACTAGGATTCCGAATATGACTAAGATTAAGTAAATTTGAACAGCACGTTTATTAGCATTCTCCCTTTTAATGTGATGATCTTCAACTCCCAAAAGCTTTCTTAGTTGATGTAATTTCAATTTTGGCAGAGCCTTTGTGAATATATCAGCAACCTGCTCTTCAGACTTGCAATGCTTGAGAAGAATGTCTCCATTGCCAATTGCTTCTCGTATGAAATAATTCTTGATACTTATTTGCCTTGTTCTACTATGATAAACAAGAAGATAATGATCCTATTAAAAGATTGGAATACAAAGTTTTTCATTATTGTCTTATTGAAGAAATGCTCTACGGGGAAATATCCTGATTTGTTGTCACAACACAATTTTGTACCTTCATTTTGCTTTTCCTAAATATCTTGTAAAATTCTTCGTAGCCAAATAGCTTGAGAAGTTGCCAATGATGCTGAAATATATTCAGCTTCAGCTGTGGATAATGCGATTGTTTGTTGCTTCTTTGATGCCCAAGAAATTATGCCAGAACCAAGTGGAAAAGCGTAACCTGAAGCGCTTTTCATATCATCAAGACAACCACCCCAATCACTATCACAAAAACCAATTAACTTTACATCTATATCTGTATTAAATTTTAAGTCATAATTAATTGTGCCTTGTAAGTATCTTAGCATTCTTCTTGCTGCCCAAGATGAATATGGCTTGGTGCTTGCATAAATCTTGACAGCAAACTTGCAGAAAAAGTGATGTCCAATCTTGTGGCTGTGAGATAAAATAAGTTTCCAATTAAGCTTCTATAACGGGTCTCATCAATCTTCTTCCCTTTATCTTCCTTTGTTAATTTTTCAGTTACTATAAGAGGTGTTGAAACTGAATTGCAGCCATACATCCCAAATTTCTTAAGAATACGTTCAACATATTTATTTTAGCAAATAAATACTCCATCATCTTAAAAAATTTCAATCCGAAGAAAATAATGTAGCATCCCCATGTCACTCATTTCATATTTTTTTCATCATCTCCATTTTGAATTCTTCAATTATATTCCCATTGTTGCCAGTAAAAATCAAGTCATCAACATAGAGAGCAACAATAAGAATATCAGACATACCTTGACATTTCACATATAAGGTGGGCTCGCTTTTGCTTTTATTGAATCCTTTTTCTAAGAAATAGCCATCAATCTAAGTGTACCAAGCTCTTGGAGCTTGTTTGAGGCCATACAAAGCTTTATTTAGCTTATATTAGGGTTGGACAACTTTGGATTCGTATCGATTTCGGATGAATCCGATCGGATTTCGAATGGTTCGGATTGAAAAAGAAGGCCATCCGATTTCAATCTCAATCCAAACCTCAAATTCGATCTAATTTATTTCGGATCAAATCAGGTCAGATGAATATTTTGGATGAATTTGAATTCAGATCAGTTCAGATTAAATTCAGATTAGGGGCTTTTTAGCAATTTTCAAAAAAAAATCATAAATTTACAATTAATGAGAACAAAAGTAACCAATTTATTAATTATGTAGAAGGCTGGACCTACCTAAGCAATATAGCATTTTATATGACGCCATTGCCAAACCATTTTTAAGTGACTAAATTGAAGACATTTGCACAACATCCAAATAGAGAGAGAGAGAGAGAGAGAGCAAGAATGGCAAGTGAAGGAGAAAGTGCAGTGAAAGAGCCCTTGGATCTCATAAAACTTAGCCTCAACGAGAGCATCTACGTCATGCTCCGATTTGACAGTGAACTCCGCAGTAAACTCTAGAACGTTAGCTGCTCGTCTGGAGCGTCAATGGCATGCGGCGTACAACTTACTGGTTGAACATCAATGACGATCAAGATGCGAGCAGGATTGTTTGGGTTGTGTCACCGACGTAGGGGGTGATTGGAGGAGCTTAAAGCCTTAGATGTGTGGCTGCTTTTTGGAAATCGGGTTTCAATTTGGGATTTTGACTTCTCTTAATTGGCTTTTATATTTATTTTTTTTAATTTACAACTGCTTTGTGTCTTGGTGAATTGTGCCATTGGATTTTAAGTTTAAGTTTTTGTTTCTACCTTTTGTATTTTGTATTTTTTAAAGTAATAGTGCAATCTGATCGAATTATTTGGATCGACTCAAATCTAACCCAATTCGTATCAAATCCAATTGGATTGCACAAATCTCATCCGATCAGATTTGAAACTAAATTTGAATCCGATCTAAATTTGTTCGGATCGGATTAGATCTATCCAAATCCAATCCGATGCCCACCTCTAGCTTATATACTTTATGTTCTTCTCTATTGACAATAAATCCTTGTGGTTGTTCAATACATCCAATTCTCCATTCAAGAATGCTAATTTAACATCCAGTTGATGTAGTAACCAGCCTCTTTGTGCAGCCACTGTAATAAGAGTTCGTATGGTGTCAAGCCGAGCAACCGGAGCAAAAGTTACATTGTAATCAATACCCGGTTGTTGTGAATAACCCTTGGCCACCAATCTTGCTTTGTTTCTCTGTACGCTTCCGTCGAAATTATGCTTCACTCTATAAACCCATTTAACTCCAATTATTTATTTGTTATTGGTTCTCAATAAGTTGCCATGTTTTATTCTTAATGGCATCAATTTCTTCTCGCATGGCTTTTCTCCAAGCTTCATCTTCTATGGCTTGGTCAAAATTTTCTGGTTCAAAGACACAAAAGTTGCATCTCGCATAAATGTCAGCCAAACTCTTCATTTTTCTTAGACTTGTAGATGAACTTGATGAGTCACTTGATTCCAACAATGGACTTGATGGTGGAGATATTGGAGGTAAATTTTTATTGTTGTCAATATCAAGGTTCGATTGTTTTTTTATTTCTTCCACATTAATAACCTTTTGTTCACCTTTGCCTTGCTCCTCATTCCTTGTTGCTTTTTCATCAAATAACACATCAAGACTTATGACAATCTTATTACTTTTTATACTATAGAGCATATAGCCTTTAGATTGTGAGCTAGAACCTATAAAAATGCACTTTTCACTTATCTCATCAAGTTTATGTCTCTTTTCTTTTGGAACTTGTGAGTAGCAAATGCAGCCAAATACTTTGAGATGTCTCTCCGACGACTTTCTTCCGCTCCAAGTTTTAATTGGTGTTTGATTTTGAAGTGCTTTCGTTGGGCACCTATTTATCAAATATACAACTATATGAACAGCTTCACCTCAAAAGGTTTTAGCTAGCCCTTTTTCATGAAGCATTGACTTGGTCATCTCCATTACGGTTTGATTTTTCCTTTCAGATGCCCCATTTGTTGTAGAGTATAGCCAATAGTAAGTTGTCTTTCAACACCTTCATCCTCACAAAACTTATCAAACTCTCTTAAATTGTATTCTTTACTTCTATCACTTCTCAAAATCTTTATATAATTTTCACTTTGTTTTTCAACAAAGATGTTAAATTTCTTGAAAATGGTAAAAACTTTAGATTTTTGCTTCATAAAAAATACACAAGTCATTCTTGTAAAATCATCAATAAAGTGAATGAAGTACCTATTTTTACCATGAGAAAGTGTAGACATAGGTCCACAAACATCAGTGAGAACTAATTCAACTAATTTCTTTGCTCTTCATCCAACTCCTTTTGGAAAAGGCTGTCGATGATGCTTTCCAAGTGCACAGCCTTCACAAACTCCTTCCTTGTCTTCAATGCAACTTTTACAACCATATTATTTTGAGAAACTAATTTCAGTCCATGGAAATTTAAATGCCCAAATCTTAACCACGATTCTTCAAGATTGTTTACTTTTAAGGCTATAACTCCCCCATATTTGAAAACAATCGAAAAGCTTATGTTTTTCTCCATATTTATCTTCTTCACCAAATGCATGTTGTCTTTTTTATCATAAATACAGCCACGTATCCATGTTTTAAAAGTTGTCCAACACTGAGCAAATTTTGCTCTAGGTCTGGAACAAGTAACACATCTTGTATATACTTAGTTCCAACATTAGTTTGAACTCCAATTGTCCCTTTTCCTTTTACTTGCACCAAAGCACCATTCCCCATCTTTACTTTAATTGAAGCATCAATATCCAAGAAGATTTTTTCATCACTGGTCATATGATTGCTATAGCCACTATAAAGAAACCAAACATTGTTTTTATGTTCAGAGGCACTTTAACAAGCAAAAAATAAACTCTGATCTCATTTTCTTTCTTCCACAATACTTGATTACTAGTTGTTCTTGTTTCTACAGTCTGTTTTTAAGTGTCCAATTTTTTTGCAATTATTGTTTAGGGAATGAAATAGGGTGACCAAAGTAAAGGTGTTTACTCATACATTATCGTGCTCTCCTCCAGAGTAAAAGTGAGCAAATGGTTGAGCAGATCACCTTGACCAAGATGTTATTGGTCACCTCGAACAGAATAATACATGGTGACCTCGAGCACATCACCTCAGCCAGGATGTTATTGGTCACCTCGAACAGATCACCTCGACCAGGATATTATTGGTTACCTCGACCAGAATAATATGTGGTCACCTCGACTAGATCACCTCGACCAGGATATTATTGGTCACCTCAACCATAATAATATGTTGTGACCTATGTTGTGACCTCGAGCACATCACCTCGATCAGGATGTTATTGGTCACTTCGGGTAGATCTCCTCGACCAGGATATTATTGGTCACCTCGACCAGAATAATATATGGTGACCTTGAGCACATCACCTCGACCAGGATATTATTGGTCACCTCGATTATAATAATATGTGGTCACCTCGAGCGGATCACATCGACCAGGATATTATTGGTCATCTCGGCTAGAATAATATGTGGTGACCTCGAGCACATCACCTCGACCAGGAAGTTACCTGAAAACATGATTTAGTCAAAACATTTTCTCTGAAATATTAGGAACCATATTCTTAGTGGGCTGAAAATTAATAGTTTTCTTAATAATTCTAGGAGAGTGGATGAAAACCGCTATAGTTTCCTATAGAAGCCCTTGGAAGGAAAGGAAAGGGGGAATTTTTCTAGGGGGCTCTCTCTCTCTCTTGAAGCAACTGAACCCATTGGACTTTTTCCTCTCTTTACCACTGAGAAATTTCTCTTTTGCCTGTGATTTTTTTAAGATTGATTATTTCAAATTCTTTTCCTTTAAATTTACTTAAAATCTTTTTGTTTAAAACAATCATAGTTAAGCCACATGAATTGTGGTATGGGTTTTTCCAAGTAAGACACGAATCATTGACTTGAGCGTTGGAGGGTTCTTGCTGAAAAAACTTCCGGCATCTCCTGACTGTTGGTTGTGTTCACAGACTCACAGGTTCTCTGCTCATGGATCGTCTGATCACAGGTTCTCTTATGGATCGTCTGCTCATGAGTTGTCTGCTCACAGAACATCTACTCATAGAAAATTTGCTCATGGTACTAACTAATCATCAGCTTCCCACCAAACAAATTTAATGATGATGCAGGGATCTGAAATCTGATAAACTCATCTAGATTTTGGCATCAACATTTGGCGCCGTCTGTGGGGATCGGTACGAGAAGTCAATTGTTTGTCTCTATCAATTTTCATTTAGTCAAAGCAAATCAGAATGTTACAATGCATAAATGAATGTAGGGATGTCAATGGGGCAGATATGGGTTAGATCTACTTTGCTCCATGTCCAAATCCATAATTGATTAGTATTAAATATTTTTGAATTATCAAGCGATAATATGTTATTTTATGCTTATGTTATAATTTATATTTGTGTTTATGTAATATATTAGGAATTATTAATTATGTTTTAAATATATTTAATTTTGTGTATTTTTATGTGTTTATTAGGAAAAATATTAATTTCACGTACTTCGAGGCTCCAAATAGAAAAATGGAGGTGAAATTTGGATTCCGAAGGTCCGAAAACCTTAGAATCGATCAAGATCGGCTTAAAATTGGGCTTGTATAAAAAAAGTTGACTTTTCTAGTTGGCCGAGCACTGATTGGATGATGAAATGAGCTTACAATAGATATGAGTGCATGGGATAGCTGGCAATTTTGACTAAATCTCAACCGTCCACGATTCAATGGCTATGATTGTGCCACGTGGCAATGGTTGGTGAAGCAAGTGGGAGGATCCGAATCTTTGTATTCGGGTCGACCCGATCCACCCATTAACTCGCCAAATCTCAACCGTTCCTTAGGCAAATCGGACGAGTTAAATGATGCCACGTGTGATGTTGACTTTTGAAGTTTGACCAACCATTGGATCTTGATCTAAAGGTTGTGAGGAGTACATGCATGAAGCTTATGATGGACCGCAAAGCACTAGATTAGGAAATTATTTTTCTATAAATATAGCCTCATTTTAGGTTTTTAATCATCTCTCTACAACTCTCTTCTTCTCAAATTCTCTCCATCTCCTTGTAATCTTCATTTTCAGGTGTGTTTTTAATATTTTGTATAATTAATTTTATAAATAAAATTAGTTTTATTTCTAATTTTAGTTGTTTTTATTATTTTTAATTATAAGTAATTCAATTCTACTCCTTCTTTTTATTTTAATTATGCTTAACTAAATAATATTAGTTAGAGGAAGGTGAAACTCTTAGGTAATAAATATGATTTAATCAAATTCTATTTTTAATTTTATAAATTAAATTATTTTCTATTTAATTTTATACATGTTTTATATTTTGAAAATTTGATTTATTGTAGACAAACAAATGAATTTGGCACAATAAATTCTTAAGATCTTAATATAAGGCATGGCGAAATGGTATTTTGACTTATTGTGGACAAAATAAATTTTGGCACAATAAATACTTAATCCATCATAAAATTAAAGGGAAAATAATAATAATTTGTATAATTAATCTTTTGGGTAATAAATGTAAATAATTTGGCAAAAAGAATTTATTAAGTTTTATTTATTCCTAAGAGTGGATCCATACCCTAACTAGTTCAATTCCATAGTTTCACTTAAATTAAGTTATTTAAATTCAAGTTTTAATTTCAATTTTTAGATAAAATAAAATAAACAAATTAAATATTTTCTCTGTGGATCGACCTTGGACTCACCGAGTTATAATACAACACGACACTCTTATATTTGGGAGTCTAATATTACTTTAAGTTGTGTCAAGTTTTTGGCGCCGTTACCGGGGAAAAATTTTTATTTTGCTTTGTTTTTCTGTTTTTTATTTTTCTATTATGTAAATTTTTGTTTGTCCCTTCTTTGTTTTCTTAAATTCTCTTTTGACCATGTATCTTTCATAATTGTCATTTCACCCCAACAATTCTCGTTCTAGCCCAAACTTTTGGTAATTTCATTTAGACCCCAATTGCTTTCCATTATTTCACTTTTATCCTAAATTGCTCAACTCTAAACTTTTAAAAATTACAGTTTGGCCATAAAATTAAAAATCATTTGCAATTGAATCCCTAGACGAAATTCCTCAAATAATCAAGACTTGGACTTATATCTTGGATATATTTTGGACATATTTGGACATATTTTGGACTTAATTTGGACCAAACTAACTTTAACTACTAACTCTAATTACTAACTTTTAACTTACTAACTGCTAACTCCTAATTTTTTTATTTCAGTTATTTAATTTTCTGCATTTATTTAATTTCATATTTATTTATTTTCGCTTTATTGGTAGGTCCAACCACCAAACTAACTACTAAGTCTATTTAATTTTCAGTATTTTTTTATTTTTCTTAATTGGTGGGTTCAACCACCATTATTTTATTTTATTTTATTATTTTGTATTTATTTATTGTTAATTGGTGGGTTCAACCACCATTTTTTTTCTTTCTTTTGTATTTATTTGGTGGGTTCAACCACCAAAATTGTTATTTAATTTCTTTTGTACACTTATATTATTTGCATATTTATTTTGTTATTAATTTGTGTAAATATTATCTTTATAACATAACTATTGCATGAGACGTTGGTCTCGATCTTCAAGTGGCAGGTTAATTCGTAGATCCCAATCTCCACCACTAATCATGGATGAGAATCAAGGAGAAAATGTTTTGGGTGAACTTAATCTTCAAGTTGATCAGGGAGACAACCAATCTCAATATGGGCATGATCAAAATCAACCAAGAATGCTGAGAGACTACATGAATCCAACCATAACCGGAGCACCGTCGTGTATAGTATTTCCTCCATAAGCATCTCGATTCAACTTTAAACCAAGTATTATCCAACTTTTACCAACATTTCATGGTTTAGAATCTGAGAATCCGTACTTGCATCTAAAAGATTTTGAGGAAGTTTGTAATACATACACAGACTAAAATTGTAGCATGAACATAATTAGATTAAAGCTTTTTCCTTTTTCTTTAAAAGATAAAGCTAAAACTTGGCTACAAAACCTTAGATATGGATCAGTAAGAACTTGGAATAACATGCAAGAACAGCTTTTGAAAAAATTCTTTCCACCTCATAGAACAAATTCTTTTAAAAGGCAAATCACTTCTTTCACTCAAAAAAATGGAGAAACATTATACCAATGTTAGGATAGGTTTAAAGAGTTGCTTAATATATGCCCACATCATGGTTTTGAAACTTGGCGATTGGTCACTTACTTCTACGAGGGCTTAATAGCCCAAAGTAGACAGGTTGTTGAAATGATGTGTAATGGTGAATTTAGGGATAAAAATCCTGAAGATGCACTAGATTACCTCGACCAATTAGCTGAAAATGCACAACATTGGGATACTATTGGAACTTTTGAATTGACAAATAGGCAACAACCATCTCCATCTAGTGGAGGAATCCATAACCTTAGGGAAGATCATGATTTACAAGAAAAATTTGCATCCCTAGTTAGGAAAGTTGAAGCTTTGGAGCATAAAAAGAGTGATTAAGTAAAATATGTTCAAGAAATTGCATGTAACATATGTAGTTCAAATGATCATTTCACCTAAGAGTGTCCCATTTTGCCTACACTTAAAGAATGTACAATCTTCACAAGCACCACCTCCACAAAATTTTCAAAATCCTCAGCCTTATCCACCATATGTTCCACCACCCTGGAAAAATTTGGAAGACACAATGCATTCATTCATCAGAAAGCAAGATGTTATTAACAATCAAAATGCACAAACCTTTTCTTATTTGAAAGATACTCTTGCTAAAATTGCTTCTGCACTCACCATTCAAGAAAAAGGAAAATTTCCAGCTCAACCACAACCAAATCCTAAAATTCAACAAAATCCACCCACAGACCAAGTCAAGTCAATTATAACTCTTCGTAGTGGTAAGGTTGTTGATAGACCTATGCCTGAACCTTGTGAAAATGATGAAAATTCAAAGGGTAAGGAATGACTAAATGAACTTACACCTAGTGAAGAAGTAACTACTGTTCCACCTGAACCACCATTTCCGCATGCATTGAATAAACTAAGGAAATCAAACCACTATTCTGAAATTTATGAAATCTTTAAGCAAGTGAAAGTTAACATTCCTCTATTAGATGCAATCAAGCAGGTACCTTCATATGCCAAATTTTTAAAGGACTTGTGCACTGTTAAGAGGAAATTGAAGGTAAGAAAGAGTGCTTTCATGGCCGAACAGGTAAGTACAATTTTGTCTACTAATAATAAGTTGAAATATAAAGATCCTGGTTGTCCTACCATTTCTTGCATTATTGGTAACCACAGAATTGAGCATGCTTTACTAGATCTTAGTGCTAGTGTTAATTTACTTCCATATTCAGTTTATCTTCAACTTAATCTTGGTGGGATAAAATCAACTTCAACTACACTTTTGCTCGCCGATAGATCAGTTAAAGTACCAAAAGGAATAGTGGAAGATGTTTTAGTACAAGTTGATAAATTCATTTATCCTGTGGATTTTATTGTCTTGGAAACTGAACCTGTTGTGAATAATTATAAACCAATTCCTGTAATTTTAGGTCGACCATTTTTAGCAATTGTTAATGCTTTGAATAATTGTAGGAATGGTTTAATGAATTTATCTTTTGGGAATATGACTTTGGAATTGAATGTTTTCAACATGTGCAGGCAACCTAATGAAGAAAATGAGAATGAAGATGATTCTAATGAACAAAAGGAATTGATTGAATCTTGTATCGAGGAAAATATTCAAAAAGGAGAGTTTTCTAAACTTTCTAATGTTTGTTTAGTTAATTCAATTGAGCCAAATAAGCAACTTGAACTTGATATTACTAATATAAATTCATTGCTTGATTCTTTGCAGACTTCACAAAATTATGATGATGAGCCAAAATTTGAGGAGTTTGGAAGTATTGAAAAGACAGAACAACAAGAAGCACCTAAAATGGAATTGAAACCTTTGCCAGAAGGATTGAAATATGCTTTTCTTGGAGAAGAACAAACTTATCCTGTTGTGATTTCTTCTACTTTAGTAAGTGACCAAGAAGGTAAGTTACTAACTATTCCTAAAAAGTATAAAAATGCAATTGGATGGACTTTAAATGATATTAAAGGCATTAATCCCTTAATCTGCACACATAGAATTAATTTGGAAGAAAATGCTAAAACATGTCAACAACCTCAAAGAAGATTAAACCCACATATGAAAGAGGTAGTCAAAACAGAAGTCCTTAAATTTCTTGATGTGGGAATTATCTACCCTATTTCTGATAGTAAGTGGGTAAGTACTACACAAGTAGTGCAAAAAAAAATCTGGAATCATTGTTGTTAAAAATGAAAAAGGTGAATTAATTCCAACACGAATTACATCTAGTTGGCGCATGTGCGTTGATTATAGAAAATTAAATGAAGCTACTAGAAAAGATCTTTTTCCATTACCATTTCTTGACCAAATCTTTGAAAGTGTAGCAGGACATCCCTACTACTATTTTTTAGATGGATATTCAGGTTATTATCAAATTCCTATAGCACTTGAGGACCAAGAAAAGACAATATTTACATGTCCTTTTGAAACATTTGCATTTAAAAGAATGCCATTTGGGCTTTGTAATGCTCCTGCAACATTTCAAAGATGTATGTTAAGCATTTTTTATGATATAGTTGAACATTGTTTAGAGGTCCTTATGGATGATTTGACTGTGTTTGGGAATTCTTTTGATGACTGCCTTGATAATTTGGAGAAAGTTTTAAAAAGATGTGTTGAAAAAGAACTCATGTTGAATTGGGAAAAATGTCACTACATGGTTACTTCTGGAATTGTTTTGGGTCATGTTGTTTCTATTAAAGGAATTGAAGTTGACAAAGCAAAAATCGAAGTCATATTTAAATTGCCACAACCAAAAACAGTTAGAGATGTGCGATCCTTTTTAGGACATACAGGATTTTATAGGAGGTTTATAAAAAACTTTAGTGCCATATCTAAACCACTTTGTAACCTCTTATTAAAAGATGCACCGTTTGAATGGAATGATGATTACCAAAAATCTTTTGAAAAAATAATTTGTCTTTTAACATATGCACCTATTATGCAATCTCCTGATTGGTCTTTGCCATTTGAATTAATGTGTGATGCGAATGATTTTGCTGTTGGTGCTGTTTTAGGACAAAGAATGGATGGTAAGCCTTTTGTGATTTATTATGCGAGTAAGACTTTGGATAGTGCTCAAATGAATTATTCTATAACTGAAAAAGAATTACTTGCTGTGGTATTTGCATTAAACAAATTCCGTTCATATTTGCTTGGCTCTAAATCTGTTGTGTTTACTGACCATGCTACTGTGAGATATTTGATGAGTAAACAAGATGCCAAACCGAGACTAATTCGTTGGATTTTGTTACTACAAGAATTTGACCTTACCATCAAAGATAAAAAGGGTGCTGAAAATGTTGTTGCGGATCATCTATCAAGAATCACATCCGAATTCTGCAATGATGTAAGACCCATAAATGATTCTTTTCCTGATAAATTTTTATTTTCTGTTACTTCAATGCCATGGTATGCTAACATTGTTAATTTTCTTGTTACAAGTAAAATGCCTTTGCAATGGAATGCTCAAGAGAAGAGGAAATTTTTGGTTGAAGTAAAGAAATTTTATTGGGATGACCCTTATTTGTTCAAATATTGCCCAGATCAGATTTTTCGACGATGTATTCCTAATAATGAGGTAAGTAGTGTCATTAATTTTTTTCATTCTGAAGCATGTGGTGGTCACTTTTCTTCAAGAAAAACTACTGCTCAAATTTTGCAGTGTGGATTTTATTGGCCTACCATGTTCAAAGACACATATAAATTCTGTAAAAGTTGTAAAAAATGTCAAAAATTGGGATCAATTACAAAAAAAAATATGATGCCCTTAAATCTCATACTTGAAATTGAAATATTTGACTGTTGAGGAATTGATTTTATGGGTCCATTTCCATTATCTTTTGGATTTGTATATATATTAGTTGCAGTTGATTATGTCTCAAAATAGATTGAAGCAATTTCTTGTCGAAATAATGATAGTAAAACTGTGATTAAATTTTTAAGGGAAAATATTTTAAGTTGATTTGGAATCCCTCGAGCCATTATCAGTGATGGAGGTAAGCATTTTTGTAATAAGTCATTTGAGTCTTTAATGAAGAAATATGAAATTACACATAAAATTGCTACCCCTTATCATCCTCAAACAAATGGTCAAGTTGAATTAGCAAATAGGGAGATAAAACAAATTTTGGAAAAAACGGTTAACCCAAACCGAAAAGATTGGTCTCTTAGACTTAATGATGCAATTTGGGCTTACCGTACTACATTCAAAACATCATTAGGAATGTCACCCTATCGATTAGTTTATGGTAAACCTTGTCATTTACCTGTTGAACTTGAACATAAATCATTTTGGGCTATTAAAGCTTTTAATTCAAATTTGGATGATGCTAGTAATATGCGAAAATTGCAATTGAATGAACTTGAGGAGTTAAGGAATGATGCATATGAAAATTCAAGAATCATTAAGGCAAGAACAAAAGCATTTCATGATAAAAGAATTTTTCGAAAAACATTTGAGATTGGTCAAAAAGTGTTGCTTTATAATTCTCGTCTTCATTTATTTCCAGGGAAGTTAAAGTCAAAATGGAATGGCCCATTTGTTATAAAAAAATGTATATTCATATGGGGCCATAGAAATTGAGAATCCAAATAACGGTGTCACATTTAAAATTAATGGTCAAAGATTAAAACCATATCTGGAACATCACCCACGTGACGAGGACACTGAAATTAATTTGGGTGACCCACCAGTTCTTGATTAAGTCTTTAATGATTGATATTTTTTACTATTATTTTTCCGTTTCATTGTTTGATTTTTTTTTTTAGATTGATGCACTGTACATATTGTTTTTAAACCAGTTTTCTTGTGTAAGCGTATTTGTTTGACAGTTGTACATTCTCTCATCAATTTTCACTTTACATCATGAGCACCTCAATGAGAAAATCCATGTTCGCACTTCTTAAAAGATTTAATCGTGTGAAATTTCACTTAAGATGCCTGATTCAAAGCTGTAAATCACATCGACTTTGGGATCTGCAAGTACCAGAATTCGTGTCCTATGTTGAGGATCTAGAGAGACAACTCAGAAATATAGAGAGAGGCATATATGAATTTCAAATGGAGCTTAAGGTTAACTCAATGAGAGGACGAATGTAAGTTCATTTTCCTTTTATGTTGTGAGTTTCTTTTTGCTCGCTTTCACGTTTGATTTGATTTTGCAGATTTGATTTTGGTGTGTTTTAATTTATTTTCCTGTATAAATGGCGGATAACGGTACTCCGTGACTTCTTAAGTCGGTATCTTCAGTTTCCTACAATAAATGAAACCCCAAAATCAAACATGGAAGAAATACAACATAAACTCCATAAGCATTTTCCTTCTCTCCCTCAGAATGCCCTCAACAAAATTTACAAAGCTCGTTGTGAACGATTGTGTTTGTTAATGATCAATGGCATTCCTTCTGACATTCATTGGTTAATTGAAGCAAAGGTTCGATTAGCAGGTGGGTTTTCTGATCCATTTGTTTCTTACATGCCTGGTTTTGGTAAAAGTAAAGGAGAGCTAAACGACTTGGCTCAAAATGTCATAACTGTGTAAGACTTGGTTGCAAACGGCCGAATTGTAAATCTTTAGGAATGGTTTCTGATACTCGTGAAGATAAAATTAAATTCGTTAAAGATGGTATGAGTAAAGAGTCGTTGGATAGTATCTTACGATCTCTTGAGACGCATCGAAGCGGATTAGTGCAACGTGAGACTTACAATTTTTGGATACTCTTCCAAAAACAAAGTGCACAGTTAAGTCTTGGGAATCTGACTCAAAAAGACCCTTACACAACTTAAAAGTAATATTAAACTCCCAAGTATAAGAGTGTCGTGTTGTATTATAACTCGGTGAGTCCGAGGTCGATCCACAGAGAAAAGATTTAATTTGCTTATTTTATTTTATCTAAAAATTGAAATTAAAACTTGAATTTAAATAACTTAATTTAAGTGAAACTATGGAATTGAACTAGTTAGGGTTATGGATCCACTCTTAGGAATAAATAAAACTTAATAAATTCTTTTTGCCAATTTATTTAGATTTATTACCCAAAAGATTAATTATACAAATTATTATTATTTTCCATTTAATTTTATGATGGATTAAGTATTTATTGTGCCAAAATTCATTTTGTCTACAACAAGTCAAAATACCATTTCACCATGCCTTATATTAAGATCTTAAGAATTTATTGTGCCAAATTCATTTGTTTGTCTACAATAAATCAAATTTTCAAAATATAAAACATGTATAAAATTAAATAGAAAATAATTTAATTTATAAAATTAAAAATAGAATTTGATTAAATCATATTTATTACCTAAGAGTTTCACCTTCCCCTAACTAATATTATTTAGTTAAGCATAATTAAAATAAAAAAGAAGGAGTAGAATTGAATTAATTATAATTAAAAGTAATAAAAACAATTAAAATTGGAAATAAAACTAATTTTATTTATAAAAATAATTATACAAAATATTAAAAACACACCTGGAAATGAAGATTACAAGGAGATGGAGAGAATTTGAGAAGAAAAGAGTTGTAGAGAGATGATTAAAAACCTAAAATGAGGCTATATTTATAGAAAAATAAATTCCTAATCTAGTGCTTTGCGGTCCATCATAAGCTTCATGCATGTGCTCCTCACAACCTTTAGATCAAGATCCAATGGCTGGTCAAACTTCAAAAGTCAACATCACACGTGGCATCATTTGACTCGTCCGATTTGCCCAAGGAACGGTTGAGATTTGGCGGGTTAATGGGCGGATCGGGTCGACCCGAATACAAGGATTTGGATCCTCCCACTTGCTTCACCAACCATTGCCACGTGGCACAATCATAGCCATTGAATCATGAACGGTTGAGATTTAGTCAAAATTGCCAGCTATCCCATGCACTCATATCTATTGTAAGCTCATTTCATCATCCAATCAGTGCTCGGTCAACTGAAAAAGTCAACTTTTTTTATACAAGCCCAATTTTAAGCCGATCTTGATCGATCCTAAGGTTTTCGGACCTCTGGAATCCAAATTTCACCTCCATTTTTCTATTTGGAGCCTCGAAGTACGTGAAATCAATCTTTTTCCTAATAAACACATAAAAATACACAAAATTAAATATATTTAAAACATAATTAATAATTCTTAATATATTACATAAACACAAATATAAATTATAACATAAGCATAAAATAACATATTATCGCTTGATAATTCAACAATATTTAATACTAATCACACCCCCCAACCAGCTTATTGCTAGTCCTCTAGCAATTAAAGCGTTATATTAAATTAAGATTTATAAAATTCACATGCAAGTTAATAGTTGTTCATCTATCCTCTAAATTACCAAATACATGAACTCTCCCAAATTTCTTTATCACATTGATGTTCACTCATTATCCAGAATATCATTAAACCTTCTTTTGTGCGCAAGTAATTAACACAATACTTATGGGGTTTCATTAAAAGAAAAACAACATTTTCGTTCCAAAATTTATTAGAAATTATATCTTTTAGGCAATAGATTATTCACGCATATTTTTAAAATATTACATTTCTAACCCGTGTAGCGAGCTTTAGGTCAGTGACTCTCAGACCAGTTGGCCTTAGGGCACTAGGTGTTGAAGCACCCATACGGACTTAATTACTCGGGTTTCTAATAAACAAACAATATATCTATTACCCATGTAGCGAGGTTTAGGTCAGTGACTCCCAGACCAGTTGGCCTTAGGGCACTAGGTGTTGAAGCACCCCTACGGACTTAATTACTCGGGTTTCTAGATATAAAAACTTCTTTTTTTTTATGATTTATTTTTGTTTTGTTTTGTTTTTTTTTGCAATATACACTTTCTACTACCTTAGATACTATTCTTAATAAATCAAAAGAACTAAATGCTGTGAAATTTTAACTTACAACCCACTAGTATGTGTCATAATGTGTGTGTGAAGAATGATTCAATAATACCTGTTAAATGAGTAAACAATTAAATAACTTAATAACCAAGTGGAGAGTTCACAAATTCGAGTAATTCAAAGAAAAGGGAACAAAAACAATTTACTATGAATTTTAAAATCAAAATATAATATAACAAGACTATTAGAATGCGTCTCAAAAGTTTTGACTCTTTACTCGGCCATCCTAGACAAAACAATTTTTTTTTGTTTTTGTTTTTTTTAAATAAAGAAAAGAAAAGAAAAAAGAGAAAAACAACACAAAAAAAATACATCAATTATCCCCACCCCACAACCTAATCTAAACATTATCTTAAAATTTTATAATTTTACAAATATGCAATAATAATAATAATAATAATAATAATACAAGAAATAATAAATAAATAAAAAGAAGAAGAAGAGGTCTCACCTGAACTTGATGCAGAAGCTTAAAAAAAGATAACAAAGATGAAGAAAGAGTCAGTTTTTTTTTTTTTAAACAACACCCTTAATACTAAGAAGATGCGTTTCTAGAGGTACTACACTCTCTATATCCTGCCATCTTCGACTCAAATTTGTCCTAAGTTAGTCTTTACAGAAAAAAAAATTGCATTTTTTTTTTAAACACACCACTTTTTTTTTTTTTGTAAACACATAACTAGGACTAAGACATTCCACAATTATCAACTATTCCCAATATTATCAACTATTCCTCCCCCCAACCTGAAAAAGACATTGTCCTCAATGTTTTAAAAGGAAAGAGAAAGAGTTTAGAAGACAACATTTGAACACTAAAACAGAAAATATTTACAAACGGAGAGTTAAATCTAAATCGCACTTTTTGTCGCTGCTACTGTTACCGCTACCATCATCCGTTGACCAATTCAGTGCAAAAATCTTTGGATCTGGCTCTGGTGTATAAGCTTGTAAAAGATCAAGTAACTCATTAGCAGTAGAAGTAGAGATAAAGAGTTTTTTTACAGAATATGGAACAAAATGATTCTTTATTGCATGGTTAATAAAAGTTAGCAAGCCGTCATAAAAATTATTAACATTTAACAAACCAATGGGTTTTTGATGAATGTTCAAGTGGGCCCAAGATGCAAATGTGATTAGTGCCTCAAAAGTTGCAAGATCTCCTGGCAAGAAAATAAAAGCATCAGCATGATTCATCATTTCCGAAATTCTATCTTGCATACTAGATACCACTAATTCTTCTCCAATTGGTGGGCCAGACATGCACACTAGCGGTTTCATGGCTTTTGGAATAATGCTTAGTACTTGGCTTCCTCTAGTAAAAACAGCTTCTGAGACAAGTCTTGACAACCCTCGTTCACCTCCTCCATATACAAGATGCAGTTTCCTCTCTGCTATGACACGACCAAGATCTACAGCTGTCTGAACGAACTCTTTGTACTTTCCATAGTTATACCCAGAAAGCACACAAATGTTTTTGAATTCTTTACTCGAAGATGCTGCCATTGGACTGACTTTTCAAAAACAAGTTGTGAGTATTTGAAAAACGAGCGCATATTTAAAGACCTTGGTGACATAAATAATGAGAAACAGCTGTAAATGGGTTGACATATTTGTCAAATGATAAGTAAAGCTCGTGGCTCAATAATTCAAAACAAACAAAAATAATAATAAAATAATAAAAAGAAAATAATGATTAGAAAAAACAAACAGTAAAAGAAAACAAATATTTATTAAATATAAAATCACACCGCTAAATGCAATAATGCAAATGATAAAATAACAGTAAAGTAAAATAACAGTGAAGGGAAAGGATATTTACTGGTAGTTGTGATTGTGGCTCACATCTTCCTCTGGTTTTACGTCCAGTAACGGCTTAAACGCCCTCTATGGGTCGAGGATCGGCTTCCCGTTCAGTTTTCTTATAAACTGGCAAACAGGGTCCTTTTGAGTCAGATTCCCAAGACCTAACTGTGCACTTTGTTTTTGGAATAATATCCACAAATTGTAAATCTCACGTTGCACCAATCCGCTTCGATGCGTCTCAAGAGATCGTAAGATATCATCCAACGACTCTTTACTCATGCCATCTTTAACGAATTTAATTTTATCTTCACGAGTATCAGAAACCATTCCTAAAGATTTACAATTCGGTCGTTTGCAACCAAGTCTTACACAGTTATGACATTTTGAGCCAAGTCGTTTAGCTCTCCTTTTCTTAGCAAACGTACTTTTACCAAAACCAGGCATGTAAGAAACAAATGGATCAAAAAACTCACCTGCTAATCGGACCTTTGCTTCAATTAACCAACGAATGTCAGAAGGAATGCCATTGATCATTAACAAACGCAATCGTTCACAACGAGCTTTGTAAATTTTCTTAAGGGCATTCTGAGGGAGAGAAGGAAAATGCTTATGGAGTTTATGTTGTATTTCTTCCATGTTTGATTTTGGGGTTTCAGTTATTGTGGGAAACTGAAAATACCGACTTAAGAAGTCACGGAGTACCGTTATCCGCCATTTATACGGGAAAATAAATTAAAACACACCAAAATCAAATCTGTAAAATCAAATCAATCGTGAAAGAGAGCAAAAAGAAACACACAATATAAAAGGAAAATGAACTTACATTCGTCCTCTGATTGAGTTAACCTCAAGCTCCATTTGAAATTCATATATGCCTCTCTCTATATTTCTGAGTTGTCCCTCTAAATCCTCAACATAGGACACGAATTCTGGTACTTGCAGATCCCAAAGTCGATGTGATTTACAACTTCGTATCAGGCCTCTTAAGTGAAATTTCACACGATGAAATCTTTTAAGATGTGCGAACATGGATTTTCTCATTGAGGTGCTCATGATGTAAAATGAAGATTGATGAGAGAATGTACAACTGTCAAACAAATACGCTTACCAAGAAAACTGATTTAAAAACAATATGTACAGTGCATCAATCTAAAAAAAAATCAAACAATGAAACGGTAAAATAATAGTAAAAAAAAATCAATCATTAAAGACTTAATCAAGAATTGGTGGGTCAGCCAAATTAATTTCGGTGTCCTCGTCACGTGGGTGATGTTCCAGATATGGTTTTAATCTTTGACCATTAACTTTAAATGTGACACCGTTCTTTGGATTCTCAATTTCTATGGCCCCATATGAATAGACATTTTTTACAACAAATGGGCCACTCCATTTTGACTTTAACTTCCCTGGAAATAAATGAAGACGAGAATTATAAAGCAACACTTTTTGACTAATCTCAAATGTTTTTCGAAAAATTCTTTTATCATGAAATGCTTTTGTTCTTGCCTTAATGATTCTTGAATTTTCATATGCATCATTCCTTAACTCCTCAAGTTCATTCAATTGCAATTTTCGCATATTACCAGCATCATCTAAATTTGAATTAAAAGCTTTAATAGCCCAAAGTGATTTATGTTCAAGTTCAACAGGTAAATGACAAGGTTTACCATAAACTAACCGATAGGGTGACATTCCTAATGATGTTTTGAATGCAGTACGGTAAGCCCAAAGTGCATCATTAAGTCTAAGAGACCACTCTTTTCGGTTTGGGTTAACCAGTTTTTCCAAAATTTGTTTTATCTCCCTATTCGCTAATTCAACTTGACCATTTGTTTGAGGATGATAAGGGGTAGCAATTTTATGTGTAATTCCATATTTCTTCATTAAAGACTCAAATGACTTATTACAAAAATGCTTACCTCCATCACTGATAATAGCTCGAGGGATTCCAAATCGACTTAAAATATTTTCCCTTAAAAATTTAACCACAGTTTTACTATTATTATTTCGACAAGAAATTGCTTCAATCCATTTTGAGACATAATCAACTGCAACTAATATATACAAAAATCCAAAAGATGATGGAAATGGACCCATGAAATCAATTCCCCAACAGTCAAATATTTCAATTTCAAGTATGGGATTTAAGGGCATCATGTTTCTTTTTGTAATTGATCCCAATTTTTGACATTTTTCACACCTTTTGCAGAATTCATATGTGTCTTTGAACATGGTAGGCCAATAAAATCCACACTGTAAAATTTTAGCAGTAGTTTTTCTTGAAGAAAAGTGACCACCACATGCTTCAGAATGACAAAAATTAATGATACTACTTACCTCATTATTAGGAATACATCGTCGAAAAATCTAATCTGGGCAATATTTGAACAAATAAGGGTCATCCCAATAAAATTTCTTTACTTCTACCAAAAATTTCCTCTTCTCTTGAGCATTCCATTGCAAAGGCATTTTACCTGTAACAAGAAAATTAACAATGTTAGCATACCATGGCATTGAAGTAACAGAAAATAAAAATTCATCAGGGAAAGAATCATTTATAGGCGTTATATCATTGCAGAATTCGGATGTGAGTCTTGATAGATGATCTGCAACAACATTTTCAGCACCCTTTTTATCTTTGATGGTAAGGTCAAATTCTTGTAGTAATAAAATCCAATGAATTAGTCTCGGTTTGGCATCTTGTTTACTCATCAAATATCTCACAGCAGCATGGTCAGTAAACACAACAGATTTAGAGCCAAGCAAATATGAACGGAATTTGTTTAATGCAAATACCACAGCAAGTAATTCTTTTTCAGTTGTAGAATAATTCATTTGAGCACTATCCAAAGTTTTACTCGCATAATAAATCACAAAAGGCTTACCATCCCTTCTTTGTCCTAAAACAGCACCAACAGCAAAATCACTCGCATCACACATTAATTCAAATGGCAAAGACCAATCAGGAGATTGCATAATAGGTGCAGATGTTAAAAGACAAAGTATTTTTTCAAAAGATTTTTGGCAATCATCATTCCATTCAAACGGTGCATCTTTTAATAAGAGGTTACAAATTGGTTTAGATATGGCACTAAAGTTTTTTATAAACCTCCTATAAAATCCTGCATGTCCTAAAAAGGATCGCACATCTCTAACTGTTTTTGGTTGTGGCAATTTAGATATGACTTCGATTTTTGCTTTGTTAACTTCAATTCCTTTAATAGAAACAACATGACCCAAAACAATTCCAGAAGTAACCATGTAGTGACATTTTTCCCAATTCAACACGAGTTCTTTTTCAACACATCTTTTTAAAACTTTCTCCAAATTATCAAGGCAATCATCAAAAGAATTCCCAAACACAGTCAAATCATCCATAAAGACCTCTAAACAATGTTCAACCATATCACAAAAAATGCTTAACATACATCTTTGAAATGTGGCAGGAGCATTACAAAGCCCAAATGGCATTCTTTTAAATGCAAATGTTCCAAAAGGACATGTAAATGTGGTCTTTTCTTGGTCCTCAAGTGCTATAGGAATTTGATAATAACCTGAATATCCATCTAAAAAACAGTAGTATGGATGTCCTGCTACTCTTTCTAAGATTTGGTCAAGGAATGGTAATGGAAAATGATCTTTTCTAGTGGCTTCATTTAATTTTCTATAATCAATGCACATGCGCCAACTAGATATAATTCGTGTTGGAATTAATTCACCTTTTTCATTTTTAACAACAGTGATTCCAGATTTTTTAGGCACTACTTGTGTAGGACTTACCCACTTACTATCAGAAATAGGGTAGATAATTCCCACATCAAGTAATTTAAGGACTTCTGTTTTGACTACCTCTTTCATATGTGGGTTTAATCTTCTTTGAGGTTGTTGACATGTTTTAGCATTTTCTTCCAAATTAATTCTATGTGTGCAGATTAAGGGATTAATGCCTTTAATATCATTTAAAGTCCATCCAATTGCATTTTTATACTTTCTAAGAACAGTTAGTAACTTACCTTCTTGGTCACTTGCTAAAGTAGAAGAAATCACAACAGGATAAGTTTGTTCTTCTCCAAGAAAAGCATATTTCAATCCTTCAGGCAAAGGTTTCAATTCCATTTTAGGTGCTTCTTGTTGTTCTGTCTTTTCAATACTTCCAAACTCCTTAAATTTTGGCTCATCATCATAATTTTGTGAAGTCTGCACAGAATCAAGTAATGAATTTATATTAGTAATATCGAGTTCAAGTTGCTTATTTGACTCAATTGAATTAACTAAACAAACATTAGAAAGTTCAGAAAAATCCCCTTTTTGAATATTTTCCTCGATACAAGATTCAACCAATTCCTTTTGTTCATCAGTATCATCTTCATTCTCATTTTCTTCATTAGGTTGCCTGCACATGTTGAAAACATTCAATTCCAAAGTCATATTCCCAAAGGATAAATTCATTAAACCATTCCTACAATTAATCAAAGCATTAGCAGTTGCTAAAAATGGTCGACCTAAAATTACAGGAATTGGTTTATAATTATTCACAACAGGTTCAGTTTCCAAGACAATAAAATCCACAGGATAAATGAATTTATCAACTTGTACTAAAACATCTTCCACTATTCCTTTTGGTACTTTAACTGATCTATCGGCGAGCAAAAGTGTAGTTGAAGTTGATTTTATCTCACCAAGATTAAGTTGAAGATAAACTGAATATGGAAGCAAATTAACACTAGCACCAAGATCTAGTAAAGCATGCTCAATTCTGTGGTTACCAATAATGCAAGAAATGGTAGGACAACCAGGATCTTTATATTTCAACTTATTATTAGTAGACAGAATTGTACTTACCTGTTCGGCCATGAAAGCACTCTTTCTTACCTTCAATTTCCTCTTAACAGTGCACAAGTCCTTTAAAAATTTGGCATATGAAGGTACCTGCTTGATTGCATCTAATAGAGGAATGTTAACTTTCACTTGCTTAAAGATTTCATAAATTTCAGAAGAGTGGTTTGATATCTTTAGTTTATTCAATGCATGCGGAAATGGTGGTTCAGGTGGAACAATAGTTACTTCTTCACTAGGTGTAAGTTCATTTAGTCCTTCCTTACCCTTTGAATTTTCATCATTTTCACAAGGTTCAGGCATAGGTCTATCAACAACCTTACCACTACGAAGAGTTATAACTGACTTGACTTGGTCCGTGGGTGGATTTTGTTGAATTTTAGGATTTGGTTGTGGTTGAGCTGGAAATTTTCCTTTTTCTTGAATGGTGAGTGCAGAAGCAATTTTAGCAAGAGTATCTTTCAAATCAGAAAAAGTTTGTGCATTTTGAGTGTTAATAACATCTTGCTTTCTGATGAATGAATGCATTGTGTCTTCCAAATTTTTCCAGGGTGGTGGAACATATGGTGGATAAGGCTGAGGATTTTGAAAATTTTGTGGAGGTGGCGCTTGTGAAGATTGTGCATTATTATTATTCCTCCAACTGAAATTCGGATGATTTCGCCAACCAGGATTATAAGTCTGTGAATATGGGTTTGGTTTATTGAAAGTGTTGATGACATTAGCTTGATCATTTAGACATTCTTTAAGTGCAGGCAAAGTGGGACATTCTTGGGTGAAATGATCATTTGAACTACATATGTTACATGCAATTTCTTGAACAGATTTTACTTGATCACTCTTTTTATGCTCCAAAGCTTCAACTTTCCTAACTAGGGATGCAAATTTTGCTTGTAAATCATGATCTTCCCTAAGGTTATGGATTCCTCCACTAGATGGAGATGGTTGTTGCTTATTTGTCAATTCAAAAGTTCCAACAGTATCCCAATGTTGTGCATTTTCAGCTAATTAGTCGAGGTAATCTAGTGCATCTTCAGGATTTTTATCCCTAAATTCACCATTACACATCATTTCAACAACTTGTCTACTTTGGGGTATTAAGCCCTCGTAGAAGTAAGTGACCAATCTCCAAGTTTCAAAACCATGATGTGGGCATATGTTAAGCAACTCTTTAAACCTATCCCAACATTGGTATAATGTTTCTCCATTTTTTTGAGTGAAAGAAGTAATTTGCCTTTTAAAAGAATTTGTTCTATGAGGTGGAAAAATTTTTTTTCAAAAACTGTTCTTGCATGTTATTCCAAGTTCTTACTGATCCAGATCTAAGATTTTGTAGCCAAGTTTTAGCTTTATCTTTTAATGAAAAAGGAAAAAGCTTTAATCTAATTATGTTCATGCTACAATTTTGATTCGTGTATGTATTACAAACTTCTTCAAAATCTCTTAGATGCAAGTACGGATTCTCAGATTCTAAACCATGAAATGTTGGTAAAAGTTGGATAATACCTAGTTTAAAGTTGAATCGAGATGCTTCTGGAGGGAATACTATACACGACGGTGCTCCGGTTCTGGTTGGATTCATGTAGTCTCTCAGCGTTCTTGGTTGATTCTGATCATGCCCATGTTGAGATTGGTTGTCTCCTGATCAACTTGAAGATTAAGTTCACCCAAAACATTTTCGCCTTGATTTTCATCCATGATTAATGGTGGAGATTGAGATCTACGAATTAATCTGCCACTTGAAGATCGAGACCAGCGTCTCATGCAATAGTTATGTTATAAAGATAATATTTACACAAATTAATAACAAAATAAATATGCAAATAATATAAGTGTACAAAAGTAATATTAAACTCCCAAGTATAAGAGTGTCGTGTTGTATTATAACTTGGTGAGTCCGAGGTCGATCCACAGAGAAAAGATTTAATTTGTTTATTTTATTTTATCTAAAAATTGAAATTAAAACTTGAATTTAAATAACTTAATTTAAGTGAAACTATGGAATTGAACTAGTTAGGGTTATGGATCCACTCTTAGGAATAAATAAAACTTAATAAATTCTTTTTGCCAATTTATTTAGATTTATTACCCAAAAAATTAATTATACAAATTATTATTATTTTCCCTTTAATTTTATGATGGATTAAGTATTTATTGTGCCAAAATTCATTTTGTCTACAATAAGTCAAAAACCATTTCACCATGCCTTATATTAAGATCTTAAGAATTTATTGTGCCAAATTCATTTGTTTGTCTACAATAAATCAAATTTTCAAAATATAAAACATGTATAAAATTAAATAGAAAATAATTTAATTTATAAAATTAAAAATAGAATTTGATTAAATCATATTTATTACCTAAGAGTTTCACCTTCCCCTAACTAATATTATTTAGTTAAGCATAATTAAAATAAAAAGAAGGAGTAGAATTGAATTACTTATAATTAAAAGTAATAAAAACAATTAAAATTGGAAATAAAACTAATTTTATTTATAAAAATAATTATACAAAATATTAAAAACACACCTGAAAATATTAAAAACACACCTGAAAATAAATTCCTAATCTAGTGCTTTGCGGTCCATCATAAGCTTCATGCATGTGCTCCTCACAACCTTTAGATCAAGATCCAATGGCTGGTCAAACTTCAAAAGTCAACATCACACGTGGCATCATTTGACTCGTTCGATTTGCCCAAGGAACGGTTGAGATTTGGCGGGTTAATGGGCGGATCGGGTCGACCCGAATACAAGGATTCGGATCCTCCCACTTGCTTCACCAACCATTGCCACGTGGCACAATCATAGCCATTGAATCATGGACGGTTGAGATTTAGTCAAAATTGCCAGCTATCCCATGCACTCATATCTATTGTAAGCTCATTTCATCATCCAATCAGTGCTCGGTCAACTGGAAAAGTCAACTTTTTTTTGTACAAGCCCAATTTTAAGCCGATCTTGATCGATCCTAAGGTTTTCGGACCTCTGGAATCCAAATTTCACCTCCATTTTTCTATTTGGAGCCTCGAAGTACGTGAAATCAATCTTTTTCCTAATAAACACATAAAAATACACAAAATTAAATATATTTAAAACATAATTAATAATTCCTAATATATTACATAAACACAAATATAAATTATAACATAAGCATAAAATAACATATTATCGCTTGATAATTCAACAATATTTAAGTTTGGAGAATAAGTTTCTACCGGATTTTCATTCTTTTTTTACACTTTGTCATTTGGTGCCCACTTTCTCCGTAATTAAAGTAGTGTAATCCCAAACCTGAGGATTGTGTTTTGCTGCTTTGACCATTTTCATTAGATTTACTAGCTTTATTTAGAGTATTAAGGAGTGAAATTATGAAATTGGGAAGTTGGGTTTGAATTATCTCGAAAAATACTTCGAGGACCCTAAATGTTTAAGTTACTAGTACACCAACTAAATTGCTTCCCTAAACTGTGAAGGTTGTTGGTGTGCTTCTAAGATAGAGTATGGATCGAGTAAATTCAACTGGTCTTGAAACTATGATCGTAGGCCTCCAATGTAGCGGAAAACTTGTTGTTTTTCTAACTCTGTCAAGTCATTGTACTCTATCAACCAATGGAATTATGTGGTGTAATCATCTATTGATCAATTACCTTGCCTTAAATTTTGTAGCTATTGGTATAATAGTTTGGTGTAATTGTGAGGTAAGAATGCTCCACATAAGTGCTTCTTTAAAATTTCCCAAGAGTTAATTTTCTTTTTGCCTTGTCTAATCCTTGTGAGCTTAATTTATTGCCACCAAATTGCTACCCTTCCACGAAATCGAGTTACAGCAAGCGAGACTAGTTTATTATCAAGAATTTCTTTATATTCAAAAACTTCTTTGATGGCATTAATCTAATCCAATAATTCTTAGGGCCGACCACTTCCCTACAATTCAGTAATGTCGATTCTCAATCTAGATTCCCATCTTCTGTCATCAGTAGACTCAATTCTATGTCGATGCCTGGAGAATGGGTTAGGAAAACTTTCACTTGACATATCTTTGCATTCTGGTGTACGATTACATTCGGCAAATAACTTTGTTATTTGTGTAGCTAACATATCAATCTTGGCTGCCATGCTAACCATAGCTTCATCTCTAAAACATCATCATTGTCGTAAGTTATTACATGAAAGGCATGCCCACGACTTTTCTTGGAGGCATTTTTTCCAAATTTGTTTTTTTAAAAGGTTTTGGGGTTAAACTAAAAATTGAGTAAAATTCTGAGCAAAATTGTAATTAAGTAAAATTTTAAGTTTCTAGTGACAGTGGTTGGAAATCAAGTAAAAAATGGGTGGATTTAAAAGATTTTCAGGTGGGTGAGTATAGTGGTGGTGTTGGTTTGTCGAAAAAGGTAGTGATTTGGCTGGAAATTGGAGATAAAGATGATGGTTTAGGGTTAGCTTTGATTCTAGCGATCAGTTTGTCAATCAGTGGTGGGCAATGGTGAGAAAAATTAAGCTCGTGAAGAGGAGTGGATTAATGGCAGTGGTGCTGGCTAAATCGTGGATGTTTTGGCTACTTTTCGATGACATGTGGCAATCAACGGTGGCCTTTGCTCGGGGTTTGATGGTCGGTTCTTCCTAGTTGGAATGGTGGTAGTTATGATTGGATAGGTGACGGAAAATAAATATAAAACCCCAAATCTAACACGTGCGGTGTTGTGCAAATTTTATTGAACTCGCAAGCGCACGAATCTGTTGTAGTATAGCTTAATGGTGCGAGTGTCGATCCCACGAGGAGGTGGATTTTAATTATTTATAGAATTAATTCTGTAAATGGGTGGTTGGATTGATGAAAATGATTTTGATTATCCTAAAACTTAAATTAAAATGACGAGAATAAATTCTAAAATTGGAATTTAAATGGCAATAATAAATTGAAGATAAATCTATTGAGATGACGTACTTGGGTATCTGGATCCGTATCAACATGCATCATGGGTTAAATATTCCATATTAATGCCAATTAGATCATGAGAGGGGAATCCACACCTCATGAACCACGCTCTAATAAATATGGTGTTAAGTGCTTATCGTGCCAAATAATAATAATCTTATACTAGGGTGCTGGTGAAACCAGGACAGTACTAGACAAGATTAGTATTATTTGTCGACGAGAAGTCAAAACATCCACAAAAACTAGAGGGGAAGAGAAAATAAATTTACCAAATCAAGCCCATGACACATGTTGAGACTTCACCTTCAACCCAAGCTTGAAAGAAAATTAGCCACTCATAGTTGAACTAGGGGCAAAATGGGAATTTATTAAAATACATAGAAAATACAAGATAGAGAGAGAATTACAGAAAATGAATCCCAAAAATGGATTCAGAGGTGCCAAATTAGGGGGGAAGGCCCCCTTTTTATAGTTACATCGAGTAAATCATGGCCATCGGATTAAAAACAGTTTGGACGCTCAGGATTTCGCCACGTCATCAGCCACTATTTACACAGTACAGTCAACAGCCACTATTTGCATAGTACGGTCAACAGCCACTATTTGCACAGTACAGTCAACCACCACTATTTGCACAGTACAGTCAACAGCCACTATTTACACAGTAACGCCAACAGTACTCGTATATGTGAATAGTACCGTACATGTGAACAGTGTCATTTTTCTTTTTATACTCCTCCTAAGGTTTTCGACCGTCCTGAGTTCAAAAATGATGTCCGTTTTGCCATTTGATCTCTCGTTTACTGTGAAATGACTATGATGCCCCTAAAAATACATCAAATACTTAATTAAAATAAAACACACATAATTAAAGTACAAGAAATTTAAACACATAAAAGTAACGGTTGTTAGCAATACTTGATATATAAAATAACGATTTCTCCTTTATCAATATGCACTTTCTAACACTCAACACACCCCCCAACCAGCTTATTGCTAGTCCCTAGCAAATAAAGCGAAAACAAAAATTCAAAAAAATGATTTTTTTTTTTAAACATCTTTTTATTCAATCAGATTAATGATAACAATCAAATAAAAGTATAAGCATTATCTCAAGTTTAAAGAAACATCACACCCACATCAACCATCCACATGAATCAGCCCAGTAGACTTTGTTGTAGCTACCTTTAAGAATGACATGTTAAACCCCAAAATCTCACTGGAAGTAGTGACACTCTCACAAAGAAATTAAACCCAAATAAAAATAGTCACTCCAATGAATGATAATTGAGAGAAAATAATAAGAAGTGGTCTCACATGCTCTCACCAAAAAGAAATATGCCCTTAACTTAGAAATAATACGATCTCGAGTCAAATAAAAATGCTAGTCAACCCATTTTATTTATTATTATTTTTTTTTATGCATCACTACATCTTTTTAGCCCATATAACTAGCTTCTACTTCAGATTATAGTTCCCTAAAATCAAGAAGGACTTTTATTAGGACATAACGTAGGCTAGGGACATAGCTAACTAAGAAGGGAAATAAGGAAGACAAAATGTATGTTTGAGAAAAATGCATAGAAGTTTTTTTTTTTTTGAAAGTTGCAAGGTGGATTTCACCTATTATTATTATTTTTTTTTTGAAGCAACAATTTTTGTTTCTCTTTTTTTTTTTGAACTAGGCATAACTTTAATATACAAAATATTTATTTACAGTTTTCTCAAACATAAAAAGGTGATGGATCTTGTAAGATATTGGGTGATACTCCAAATCGGAGTGGGTCAAGATAATAAGTTGAGAAAGAAAAGTTTTTTTTTTTTTAAAGGCTCAAAAGGGCTAACTATGGATATTCATAAAAGGGATGGCTACAAAGGCTCAAACGGATCAAAGAGGGCCTTTCCATCATCTTTTAGGACTCTAAATAATCTTCCATATCTACTAATTAAATGGGCTTCCAAATGTAACAACACTCTCTTTTCTTTTTTTTTAATTTTTTTTTAGGGTTAACTCAAAAGCAATCTAGAGATCATGTACAATAATAAACTGCTAAGCTATATAAAGAATGGGCAAAAGGGTTACTCTCCAAGAAAAATAATAGGCTCAAAAACTCACTTGGTATTTATTATGACATGTTCATTTCTTCAAGCAACTCATTTTTGTCTCCGACATCAACATGTAGAGTAGCAAACATAGTGTAACATCACTTCAGACTAAAGATAATACAAATACTAAAATTTGGAATCATCATGTTATCCAATGTTAAAACAAATCAAAAAAACAAATTTTTTTTTTTTAAAGAACACCCTACCCCCCAACCTATTCTAAACGTAAAAGAAAAATATGCAATGCAGAAATGTGAAAATGATGCAGAAAAATTAATTAAAAAATGATAGAAAATGAATTTTTTTTTAAGAAGATGCGTTTCTAGAGGCACTACACTCTATATTCAGCCATCTTTGACTCAAAAAATTTTTGTTTGAAAATGTATATTTATAAAGGAGAAATTAAAAAAGAAAAAGAAAAAATGAACATCAAAACAAAGAAAAAGAAAATATTTGAATTTTTTTTAATTTTTTTTTATTATTATTATTTTTTTTTCAAACGATGAAGATGCGTTTCTAGAGTCACTACACTCTATATTCAGCCATCTTCAACACAAAAAGTTAGCAACAGTTAGTTTCTACAACAAAAAATTAGTAAAAACTTAACCAAGATTCCACAATTGTCCATTATTCCCTCCCCCCAACCAGAACGAAACATTGTCCTCAATGTTTTAAAGAAAAGATGTAGAGTTTAGAAGACATCACCTGGTTGGTGCAACACAGAAGAAAATATTTACAGGCGAAGAGTTAAATCTAATTTGTACTTCTTACTGCGGCTATTGTTACCATCATTTGAACGCTCCAACACAAAGCTCCAGGGGTCTGGCTCTGGTTTATAAGCTTGTAACATGTCAAGTAGCTCATTAGCAGTGTGAGCACAAATAGAAAGTTTTTTCGCACTGGAAGGAATAAAGTAGTTTTTTATTGCATGGTTAAGAAATGCGATAAAGCCATCATAAAAATTATTGACATTTAACAAACCGATGGGTTTCTGGTGAATGTGCAGTTGGGCCCAAGATGCTAGTGTGATAAGTGCCTCTAGTGTTGCAAGATCTCCTAGCAGGGAAAATAAAAGCATCAGCATGATCAAGCATTTCAGTTATCCGTTCTTGCATACCTGAGACGACTAATTCTTCTCCAGTCGTGGAGTCAGACACACTGCCCAAAGGTTTTAGGACTCGAGGGATGATGCCTAACACTTGGCTTCCTCTGACAAGAGCAGCTTTTGAGACCAATTTTGATAACCCTCGGTTACCTCCTCCATACACTAAGTGTAATTTTCTCTCTGCTATGTTTCGACCAAGATCTATGGCTACATCAACGAACTCTTTATGTTTGCCATAGGTAAATCCAGAAAGCACACAAATGTTCTTGAATTGTCTATTGGGAGTAGCTGCCATTGGGATATTTCTCAAAAACAATTTGTGAGTGCTTAACAAAAAGTCATATTTAAGATTCTTGGTGACAATGGATCACAACTGTGTATGAGGTGGCGGGTCAATGTCAAAAACGCGTAAAGCACATGGCTCGATAGTCAAAAAGCAAACAGTAAAAACAAACAGTAAGAAAATTATTAAAGACAATAATGCACTGATAAAGCAACAGTGAAATAAAATAAAATAACAGTAAAGTAAAAGGATATTTACAGGTAGTTGCGACTGTGGCTCACATCTTCCTCTGGTTTTACGTCCAGAAACGGCTTGAACGCCCTCTATGGGTCGAGGATAGGCTTCCCATCCAATTTTCTTATAAACTGGCAAACAGGGTCTTTTATAGTCAGATTCCCGAGACTATATCGTGCATGTTCTTTCTGGAATAATGGCCATAACTGGAGAATCGCTCCTTGCACATATCCACTGGGATGCGTTTCAAGAGACAAAAGGATATCATCCAATGACTCCTTATTCAAGCCATCCCTAATGAATTGAATTTTATCTTCCCTGTTATCAGATACCATTCCTAAAGAACATCGGTTTTTATTACAATTCATTCTGGCACACTTATGAACAAGCAATAGAAATTCTTCGAGCTCGTCGTTTTCTTGCATAGTTTCCTTTCCCACAACCAGGCATGTATGCAATAAATTTTGGAGGTAACTCACCTGCCAATCGTACTTTTGCTTCAATTAACCAACGGATGTCAGC